>JAAGNO010007477.1:18851-36573 GCA_033439905.1 Ceryle rudis
TTTCCCTCAAAGTTTTTTCTTTACTACTGCTAGAGATTATGGCTTTTTAAGCCTTTTTGCTCTTGACTTTTCCTAATTTTTTTTTCTTTTTTTTTTTTTTTTTTTTTTTTTTTACTCTGTTTCCAGACTAAAAGCAGTAACCCAGGATTAAACTAGGATTGAATTTGAGAGTACACATCAGTACTTCAGTTCAGGAATTGAGGCATGCACGATTTTTGATAAGTAACCCCTGAACTAGCATTGTCAATGTTGGAAAACAGATTTAAACCCAATCTTTTCACCAAGATGTGTTAACGTACAGGTTAGGCAGCAGGACAACTTTAACTCTGCATATTCTGTATTGCACATTGAAAAGGAGGTTTCCATTAATTTCTCACTGCAAATACTCACACAAGTTTATAAACACAAGTTGATGATTTCTTGAAACCTTGCAATTGTATTTATCCAGCTGATTTACTGTGTCAACAGCTTTGACTGCATCGGGTGTTGGGTAGAGAAGGGGGAACACCTGTGTGCAAGATGGGCTACTTGTTAAATTGTGGCTGCAGTAAAGGCAGAGCTGGATGGTTTTTATCTAGAACGTTCCCTCAGTATTTCCAATTCCTAGGAGACTCATGGTCCAGTATTGTGCAGTGGCAATGAAAAACAGATATAATCCCAGTGTCTTGGAGAAATATTTCCAGGGGAGTGATGGGTGTCAATAGTATGCTAAAGGCTAGTGATAACAGCCTCATCTAGGTCATGGCATAGTCTTCTCTGTTGTCATCTCCTGTCTTCAGAAAACATGACCTGGTTACATAGGGTGGGCTAGAAACAAGTGGCTTATTTAGCTGAGCAAAACAAAAGGATGTAGGAGAAATGTAATTACATGACCAGAGTGCTCTAAGGGATAAATATTGTGCAGGTGGCCTTAGCTGTTGTGTATTGTATCCCTCTTTGTAGTTAGGGATTTTGGTGACAAGGCTATAGTTATATGTAGTTTTGGGTTTTTTTACTAGTTTTCTCCATATTCAGAAGCAGAAGTGTCTTATTTAAACTTACTTAGTTTTCTTTCCTCTCTGGCTTATCTTCTCTCTGTTACCATTTGTAGCTGAAGCAAACTGTCTCTTGTACCCATAAAACTCTAATTACAGTGATCTATTACTTTAGCTGTTCTCAGAAGCAGAAAAAAAAGATGAACCAGGACCAATAGCTATGACAACTTCAAAGTATATTTTTAGCAAAGCAACTAGTGCGAATTTAGAATACAGAGATAAAAGGGGAAGGTTCAGCTAGAGGGTAAGATTATGCTATTCAAGCTGTAGTACTTGGTGCCTTGCATTTTTGGGAATGGTTCTCTTTCTTTATTGCCCCCAGCATCTTTCTCATATCATTCTCTGTGTATTTGTTGTTGTCAGCATTTTAAGTTATGGTCTTGGAGTATTTTTAACTATGTTTGTTGGTTTACTTTTGTATGTTGTTTTGGGCAAGATGCTGAATATTAGTTTTCTTTCTGCCTAAAGCATTATTTTATCCATGGGATTGCTTCATTTATTAGAAAACAAACCAAAAGGAAGTAGTGCAATAGCAGAGAGCTGTCAACCTGACTTGTTCCAGGAGGCAGCTTCTGGCTATTTCAAATGCAGTCTTGAACCCTAATGTTAAGATGAAAGAGAAAAGAGTTTGGATGGAATTGGATGAGATGTTGGCTAAACCATGGGGTTTTGTTTTGTAATAGAACTTCAGCTAAACTCTTATTCTATTCTCATTAATAAAATATCACTTCAGAGGATTATGAACTTCTTTCATAAGGCTCTGCGAAAAGTTTGAGTGGGAAGATTCATTTCAATAAATAGAATTACATGTGCGGGACCATGAAAATATGCAAATGAAGTTCCATTTGAAAACTCATGGTTTTGCATCCTAAGACATTTTGAAGCACGCTTTCTTTTTTTTCATGAGGAGCTGTCATACCACTTTCAAGGAGAAGCAGTTATTTTTATTCTTATTTTTTTTTCTTTATCACTGTTGTCCTGTATCTTCTTTTTCCTTGTCTCCAAAGTTAAATGAAATGAAGAAAAAATAAAGTAACTGGATAACCAGACACTGAAGTGCACAGGCCTGCTTAACAAAGAATTGTATTCTCATTCTTGAGTATATTTGATATTTTAGTTCAAAGGCTACTTGTTTCTGAGAGGGAGAAAAATAAGCAGAGGTGTTTATTTAAATAAAATGTCTCCCTACTTTGCTTTTCTTTGATATTAATGAAGCTCGTTAATATTACCTTGCATTGAAGTGTTCGAAAATTATACTTTGGACCAGTGCTTCTGAAGGTAAAGTGATGCCTATGTGGCATACACCAGAAGAAATGACAAAATATTATATGTATTTTCCTAATGCTTTAATTGAGAGTATGATGAGTGGAATGAATTATTCAGTTTTATTTCTTGATTGTGAGAGAAAGCAGATCAACGTCAATTTTGCTTATGTTTTGATTTTGTAAAAATGGCATTCTGTGACATTGAAGTCAAATAGAAATGGTTCTGTGGTTATGTTTTTAAACTCTAGATGTAAATGGTTTTGCCCACCAGTGTCATCTCGGAGTATAGTGCTGCAGGTGTCACTTCCGTTCTACCAGCTCTTTTGAGTTGTGTTTTTTCCCTGGTTCATGAAAATAGGTTTGGTGGCCACTGCATATTAAAAAAATTCTTCCCAGGCTCTGTTACCATTTCACATGTCTTTTCCTTATGTCTTACTGTAGTTGGCAGTTTTAGCAAGGAGACCTGGAACTGGAGGGCTGCGGAAGCAGTTTAACAACATCTGTATTTGCGAGCGTAATTCTCATCTGCCTTTTGGCATGACCATGGCTGCAGGAGTTGTTTTGCTGGTGTTCCAGATAAAGAGAATATTTCATTCACTGATGCTATAATTAGATGCCTTTCCTCATCAGTAAATCCACACAATTTTGTTAAACATGGGCTTGTAGCTACGTACAAATTGGCTCATTCAATAACTTGCACAAAATGTCACATAAACCTTGGCAGCACTGCATTCTTGTCACTTGCACTGTTCCCCACCAGGGTCTTAATAAAATTATCTGGAGCTGCGTTAATTATATTTTTTCTATGCATGGAAAAACAGAGCTATAATAATGGCACTACTGTTGTCTGTTTGTATGCTGAAGATACTCCAACCTTTGGCTTGTATCTGTAAAGTTATATGTGGGGAAAAAAACAGTCACTAAAACCACTTGGTTGGTTGGTTGGTTTGGTTGTTGTGTTTTGGTGGTTTTTTTGGGTTTTTTTTTGTTTTGGTTTGGTTTTTTTTGCTTGTTTGTTTTCAATAATGAGAAAGCATCTGTTCTTTGGAAACAGGGAGCTTAAGTGATATTTTCCTTGGTCCTCTTACTGGGAAAAGTGACCTACTATTTCAGTGATTTTTTTTTTTTCTAAATATTTTGGACTGGAAAGCACTTAAGAAATGTTGATTTATAACAAGGCTTCCTTTCTGCATGCAAGGAAGAAACCTCCATTTCAACAATATATATGATGTTTAAGTTGTTCGTAGTGGATTTAGCATTAGTAGTGCTCTCCTCCCACTTAAGACATGTCTTAGAGTTTCAGGGAGTGTAGGAAAGATCTTGACCCAAACTTGCCTGAAATTGTGACAGGCTAAAAGTTTTCTGTTGGTAGCCTCTGCTCTGGTTCTGTCTCTGCTCAGCTGTTCATTTTCTCTGTGTGTGTCTGACATTCATGGGTAATAGTGTTTGAAGGGGATTGAAGTAGAATGCACCAAAAGCAGGCAGAAAGAATAAGTGAACTGTAAGGGTGATGCATTTTGCAGAGCATTAAGACTCCAGATTGCTTTTAAAAAAGAGCATTTGCTGACTTAGAATTGCAAGAGTTATTTTGAAGCAGTTCTTTAGCAGTCTTAAATGTATCTGACTCCACTTGCGGGCTGCGTGTGAGCTCTAATGGTGGTCTGTTGCCATAATTGTTGTCTTTAATGGCATAAACTGGATTTATATGAGAAACACTTGGCCATAGAGTGAGAAGCCCTGAGTCACTTCTGAGGTCCAGGCAAAGGCACGCTGAAGCTACGTGCTCCTACTATATTTTCCATTTTTGTGGTTATTTTATTTTTCCCTGAGTGTTTCTTTTGACAGTCTTACCATTCTCGTGGTGTAGCTGGTTTACGTTGGTGAAAATTAGCTGAATGTTGGATGCCCTTTAGGCCAATGTTGTCTCAATAGTACTGAGTTCATCTGACAGGCTACGGGACAGCAGTGAAAGGAGATGTGGTCATCTGCTGGGGCATATAGCCCATGGTGGACACTGCTTTAATCCCCTAATTTTGATGCATTCGGTTGAAGTGCTGAGAAAAAGAGTAAATGACCAGAGAAACTATTTAAATATGTCAAGCTGCAGAGAGCTTCCTGGGATGTTCAAGGACAAGCAGTTGAGATGTGTCTTTCTAAATGAATTACAAAAACATGCAGGAATGGGTAAACTGGCTCCATTACTTCAGTTATTTTCATCATAGTGTCTTAATTTTTTGCATAGTTACTATGGCAGCTGACCAGCTTTGTCTGTGGCAGCCGTGCCACTCGAAGAGTATTTTGAATAGAGTGAGCAAAATCCTTAGTCTGGGAAACTGGTTAATGGAGGGATATGGCTCATGAGAGAGGGTGTGGCTGCTTTAGCTTCTAGGTTTACACCTCACAGCCATTCTTGAATCCAAGGCATAAGGAAAAAAAAATGACAACCTGCCACTCTTTGAGTTTATTGAAAATCATTTAATTCCAGTTGATTTTGTATCACAGGCACCCCTTGCTAAACAAATCACTCTGAAGATACTGAAGTAGTATGAATTGAAATGTCCAGAAAACAACAGTCTGTCTATCTTGGCTTTGATGGTTTTAGATTTGATCTGGCAGCTTAGAAGGGAAGGCAGGAGCTTCAGCACATAGGAACCCCCCTGCTCCCCAGGGACCCCCTCACTTTGACAGGGTTAACTCTTGAAGGGGCTTCTCAGATGTTCTTCTCTTCAATCCCCCTGGTGCTCAGCAGTTCGGATAAAACTCAGACCCAGAACTTGAGTTATCTTTCAGTTGCACTTCAGCAAAATCTTGAGAAGAGCTCTTGGAAGTGTCAAAACCCAGCCAGAGATTGAAGCTGGAGAGTGTCTTTGAGGTGCACAAGGAACCCTTTGTTGTCTATGTTGTTGCCATCCATAATGCCAGAGTTTCACTAAATACTGGCTACCTCTGATGTTAGAAGAAATCACACCAAAACAACAGAGAAAAACACTACCAACAGCTGACCAGAATGAAGCTGGTTGAATTAGCCTAATTAAATGATGGGTGATTGGTGGAAAGGGACTTTTCTACCTCCTATAGATACGAGCAGTTTGTAACTGCTAAGACCAGTAAGGTGACAGTGAGTGTAGCTGCATTTACCTGGAGCACTGAATGTTTCATCTGGTTTATGATATTCTCTCTTTTGTAACCCAGTGACCTCCCTGTCTGTGTCCGTATGTATTTATGGAGGTGTGTTTTAATTTTTTTTATTTATTTTTATTTTAATTTATTTGTTTTCCTCAAACACTGCTGCCTTAGGTCTTTGAGCATTCATTGCTACTGACAGAATCTGATCCAAGAAATGTCTTTTTACTGCTTTGGAATGTTTAGTATACAAAACTTGAACTACTGCTGACAAAATGTTTATCTAATGGAAATCAGTATTCTCTTCCTGGCTTCTTGAGGATAAGGCCTTTGAAAGAAACACCTGAAATATTTAATAAGAACCATCGTTTATTGTTAGTTCAGTAAGTTTGCAAATGGCTGAACAAATCATTGAATCATTGTAAAATAGCTCAATAATTCACAGAGGAACCAAATGCGGTGAGGTACATTTGTTTGGGGATATCAGGATGAGAATTTTTTCATTTAAAGGGAACTGTTTATGAAAACATGTACAAGGTATCAGTAAAGATTTTTACTGTGTTCCTGTTGGTGTGTTTATTAAACCCAGAGATGTAGACCTAGACTAGCTCAAGTATTGCAATGCAGCCACCCCACACATAGCCTTGATTTAAATTCTTTTGCTGCCTCATCCACTGCAGGTATTTGAACTCCATCCTGTGGCATCAGGTGCATGTTGTCAGAGCTGGACTCCTGACTTCTGTTGGTGCCTTTTTTTTTTTTATTTTTTTTTTTCTCCCAAATACCTCTGCTGTTTTGTGGAATGAAACAATATGTAAAAACGGTTACTTTTTTTTTTAGAGAAGTCGTCTTGTTTATAATCCATTTTGTGGGATGGTTGCATCAGTGGGGGGCCACAGCAGTGGTTTAGGAATTTAATTTCTTTTTAACTTACAGAGAAATCAAGGGACTGGGGAACTTCATTGTTTTCTGAATTCATATTCTGGTCTGATGACTTTTTGATCTTGGAAATTTTTCCAGAAACACCATAAAAAACAGATTCTCTTTTCTGTGGCTTCCTGGTTGAAAGTGGAAATGTGTAGAAAACCATTTAGGTGCATATCCAAAGTTGTCCTCCAGATCTTGGCAGACCAACTTGACCTTGGCAGGTCAACTAATCAGGTTGCTAACGGAGGCTATTACTAACTGATTACATGGGACTGAAGAGAAGAGCTTGGGACAGAGCAAGTTGTCCCCCATGTTGGGAAAGGAATCTATTGAGGAGAGATGGGTTAAAATTGTGTAGGAAGAGCCTCGGGCAAAATCAGGGCTCAGAAAGGAGAGGAGGGATGGAGAAGCAGTCTTTTCCACATTAGATCATGGATTGAATCGGGCTCACCATAACTTTTAAGGTAATGCTCCTATAAAGATTAGACATTCCCGTTTGGTGTGGCTAATGCTTTTGTCCTTTGTCTGACCTACCCCAGACTCCAGAAAATGACAAAAACATTTCTGCATTGAAGCAGGTAAAGCTTTCAGGATATTTCACTCCCTGCCCTCCCCTCCTTCTTGTCCTAATTAAAGACAGGGTACTCTCTTTCTCTTAGGTACATACAGTAAGAAAACAAAATTTTCCATAGAGTTCTGTAATGGAGATACAGCTCTCATCTATTGCCCTGGAAATCAGGTTAAGTAAAAGCAGGGGCTCTTGGCCTGTTCTATGCAGATTCCTTAATTGTGACTTCCATTTCTGCTATTACCTTGTGTCAGAACATGAGTATCCAGGCAGTGGGTATGGAATTTGAAATTTATTTTTTACACATTGATGAAATAAAAGCTTCTCCTTGCTGAAAAATTAATTGCTGAGTGTTCCAGCACCTTATAAGATATTTATATGTTCTCCTGAGTCCTGTCTCTTCCTGTTTCAAAGTGCTATCTTGAGAGCAGTTCAGGCGAGAGAACTGCTCGGCTATACTTTGTAGTCTTCCTCTCTGCCAAGAAGTCTCAAGACGACACTCAAAAACAAAGAGACATACTCTGGGGAGACTATGAATATTAGATCACTCTGGTTTTGTCATCTGGGATACAGTGGCCTCAATTTACGCATCTGACACTTGGGGTGTTTTGTTGTTGTGGTTGCTAAAGTACATCTCAAAATTGTTAAATCTACGTTTCTTAAAGGCAGTGGAAATCCCAGGTGGGTAGTACTGCTGTCCAAGGTCTGTGTCCAACATATAAAGAATTTGATGACAGAGTAAGTTGTCTTACTTTTAATGGCTTTTTCTAGTGGTTTCATTGTGTTGTGTGTGTTGTGACTCCCCTACCTCCGCTTCTGTCTTTGAAACAGAGATAAAGGAATAATTTGCTGGGTTTGCTTCTTTTGGGAATGCATAGGATGGATGGTAGCCTGATAAATAGCATCCTAGAGTTGCTTCTTCTTAAAGGGGAAATAGCTGCTAGCATGAACTCTGTTACATAGAGGGAGCCCTCCAGTGAAGTGGATGAGAATATTTGTTGTATCTGTTGGAGTGGCAGCAGTGAATTGATGTACTTCATCGGTGCTGTAGAGCTGCTTGTCTCAGTTAGGTTCATAAAGTTGTTTTTCAGCATTGTAATCCAAATGTTGCTGCCAACCTGCCTTGCACTTGTTACTCTTGACTTTCTTTGTGGTTTAGCAATTCCCTTCAAGCCAGCTACCTTAGTGCCTCTTCTTCTGAATGAGAAGCTGTTATGAGTTTCCTTTATCTGAACACTAATATAATTATTCCTTCTTTTTGAGAAGCCAGTGCAGACTTCAGAAGGGGGAGGGGAAAAAAAATACTTGCATCCAATGAAATTTTTACGTTTGTCAGATTCTGTGTACTGAACTTCATTCAGCAGGTTGGACACATGAAATAAAACCCAAAAACCTAATGGCAGTGGTGCCAGTAGTTCAGTGATGATGTACAAAATATGGCTTTTGGAAGCAGTGTACGTGCAGAGCTAAAATGAAACCTCTCATGAAATATCTCATCATGATAATTTCCAGAAACATGAGGATTACATCTTGTTCTGGTGGAGAAGCAAGACGACAGGATAATGGCACAGGCTAATAGGTCCCTCAAAGCCAATTTTAATTATGAGGAAAATGCTGTAGATCACCCTTTTTCATTTGCTGTGAATGTCTGGGCAGGCAGCGTAAGGTAAGATAGCTGCTGTGTGGTAGCATTTGAGCATATGAGACCACAGCCACCCCCTTTCCAGTGGATCTTAATGCTTTGTAGCCTGGTGAAGTAAGTAGTGGTGCTCTCTGTAAATAAGCATAGGGCACTAGGGGGAAAGGAAGCATGTGAAGATGGATTGCAGGGAGACAGGGGGACAGCTTGCGCTGCTTCCCAGGTTAATTCATTGCTGCGTCAAGTATTCTCCGAGGGTGGGCAGCTGAAGGAAGTATGAAGTACACCCAGAGTCAGTGCTTGCGTCCCAGCTGCACCCTCAAAGTTACAATCTTGACACCTCATGTAAGAGTGAAGGGAAACTGAGGTTGGTGGTCTTTCCTGCTTCAAGATGGTGCAAGGAGTGCCACTTCAGGACATGCATATTTTGTCTCTGCCTCTCCAGCTTGACTGTGCAAGAGGATCTTTGTAAGTCATGTGGCATAAGAATAGGTATAGGAGGATCCAGGAGGCTTCTTAGTCTGCATGCTTGTTTCTGACCTCAGTGTCCATCTGTATCTTAGTTCCTGGGCAGTATGTGGGGAAGCTGGGGACCCATTTTAAAGATAACAAGTCTTTTACTTCATACAGAACTTTGCCCTGTGCCTGTATCCCACTGAAAACGTTTGAAGTCCTCAGGAAGAAGCTGGTTCTACTTACTTGTATGCAAGGCAGCTGAAGCATCAGTAATATGAACAGTGTCAGCGGTCCTGGCAGTCTGTCTGGCTCTATCAACAGAGTCTTCTGAGAGCAAAGCTTCAAAGAAATAAATGCAAAAAGTTTCTGTAACAATCTCAGGGTAATGAACTCATTGAAGGTCAGTTGAGGTTTGACATTATGGTGATCCTGGGGACAAAGGGTGGCTTTGTAGTACCGGCAATCAGGAGGGAGGCTTTCCTAAGTTGAGCTGTACAAGGTAAGTAAACTGTCCTGCTGCCTTCCATATCATCTGTGCTTTTTCTCCCTATAGATCTCACTGCTGACTCTGTTCTACCACCTGCCTTTATTCATGGTTTTGGATCATCTCTTTTTGCAAAAGGTCGTTGAACAAAGGTCTTTGACATCAAATTTGCAATATGAAGCTACAGAGGAAATTGTGTGGCATGCAGCTTTTACTTAGTTTTCTCTACTGTTTTTCATTTTAATGCTTTTGGGAGTGCTGAACTAATTCAAGTGGCCAGTAGATTTCAGTATATAGTTTAGTCTCAGAGAAAATTGTTTCCTTGTTTCAGCCTTCTATAATTCCAGAGGAAAGTAATTTAGTGGTAATAATGCTAAAAAATCAAAGCTAAATTTGCTGAATTGGATGTACCTCTGTAGAATGGGGCTTCTAACTAATGGATTCAAATGAAAATAAAATAAATACCCATAATGTTTCTAGAGTTTTTACTGTACATATTAATTTCATAGACTACTGAAATGGAGCCACTCTTGGTTGAGTATGTATAGAGTTCAAAGCTGAAAACTTCTTAATATTGAGAGCTGAAAAATTGTTCTGTATGCAAAGATGCTGTAGAGAGATTCAACTGTATCAAAATATAACTCCTCAAATTGGAATTTGTCCTTGTTGCTGGGACTGATACCTTTACTTTCATTAACAAAAATAAGTATTCAGTCAGTAGCTGACATGAAAGTCTGAGAGCTGCCTTAATACCATACTGAGCAAGAGACTTGATCTTACCTAATGTACTACTAGCACAACTTGTGAAGCACACTGCATCAACATTGGAGTTCTCCCACCTACTAATTGGACTTTTCCTTGCAAAAATGCTAATTCAGATTTTCTGTCTTTAGGGTTGTTAATGTCTTCTTAACCCAAAACCAATTAAAGTCATTGGTTATGCTCCCCTTGCTTTTATCTTTCAGCAAGCTTTTGATCAGGACTTGTGCTAGTACAAATGAAAAGGCTCGCTGGATTTTGCCCTAAATAATTTCCTTGTAAATGGAGAAGCATGTGTGTATGTATATTTTGCTGTTTGCTGAGCTATATTTATCCTTGAGTGAGTGAAACCTTGAGCTGTGAATGAAAAGAAGTTCAAGTTAGTCAAGAAGTTTTGTTTTTACTGAGCCCAGCTCAGGTAGTATGGAAGGAACCAATGTATTCTTCTGTGTTTTTTCAAGCTAGAGCAATATGATTGTTAAAATGTGAGCTCTGCTGCTGCTGTGACAGGTAGCAAGGAAGGTAAACTGTGTTCAGTGGAGAGCTTCAAGTCCAAATACCATGGGCTACCAAGATGATCAGGAGCCTAGAGCACGTGTCTTGTGAAGGCAGATGGCAGGAGCTGTGCCTGTTGAGCCTGACTGCTGGTATCACTCTGTGGCATCATTCTAATATGCCTTATGCAATAAAATTATTTTAAGTATGATTTTCGAATCCTTTTGGATGTGTCCAGCAGTAGTATAAATTCTCTCCATGATTTTGCAGCAGGAGAGTGAGCCAAGTTTGTGTTAGCAGTTTGAAGTTTAAATCCTCTACATGTAATTTCGGAATGTTAATATGATACAAGCAGGAAGAGGAAATCTAAGAAGAGTAATACTGGATTATTAGTTATAAGCAGTACAGAAAATGTACTCTTAGTAAAGGCTATATGCATATGTACAATATTCATATTTTTGTATGCATAATGTAAAGGTGTGTGCATACATATGCATGTGTGTATGTCTGGGTTTTGCACAGTATATGAATAGATGTATGCATGTGGGGGGGGAGTTATCAGATTTGAAAAGAGGGGGAGAAATATCCTGTGATGTAGGTAGTTGAAATTTCACAGATCTGGTATTCTGTTTTTTCTTTCTTCAATTCAGTTGACTTTACTCTGCCTCAGTCTGTTCAATGGAAAATATCAAAAGCACAGCTTTTCCTGTATCATTCCCTTCCTCTATCAGTGACTTCTTGCTGGTGCAGTTTGCCAGAAGACAACTCATGTTTTGATTTTTGAGAAGGATTTGGCATTTCTTTCTGTTCTGATGCCAAGGAAAACCAAGCCATTATAAATGAAATGAAGTTTCTCCTCTAGAGTTGCTATCTTGGAACTAAAATAAAGTCATAATCATATTGGATGAAAGCATTTCTATACTTTAAGTGTGTAAGATTATACTACTTAAGTTATTCTAAGTTTTGAAGTATCAGATACCTTACTAGGTGGATATTCTGTCCTGGCTAAAGCTTGCCCCAAGTCCCGGGTGTGGTTTTTGCTGGCCCTGCAGGCAGGTGTGTGGGGAGGAGTCCAGGGTCAGGATTGCTAGAGGAGCTCTGCCCCTTGGCACAGCCCCCTCTTTGTTCTTTAATCACCAGTATAAATTTGCAATCATAAATTGAAGATATTGCTCAGTATAGTTGTATTTTCCTGTATCTAGGCTAAGTCTAGCCTTTAACCTGTCCTTTTGCTCTGTCATTAGCTAAACTAGTCAGTTCCTGCTGTGCAAGCACTTTTCTCCTTCTACAGCCTCTTGTCTATGACCACTTTCCTCCATTCTCTTTGTTTGATATTTCTTTTTCCCCTATGTTACTTGGGTTAAAAGCCTTAACTTCCAGAGCATTTAAAAAAACCCAAATCTGCAGAAGTCTGCTAGCATTACTGTATCCCCTCTAGCATCCTGCATGCATGTATTCTGCCTATTCTTTAGAGGAAGAATGTCCTTTTTCCCTGTGTCTGCACAGCACTTAGCCTAATGGCCCATGACTTGAGCTCAGTCTGGTTCTGAGTTGGGCAGAGAAGCCTGTCTCAAGTGGAGACCTTCATAATACTTTATTTACAGCTGTTTTGTAAAATCAGAGTAGCGTTCACCTCCTGATGGGTCATAATATTTCTGCTTTCTTGAGATGTGCATACTGTTTATCACGTAGATAATTTTTTTTAAAGCAAAACACAGTCTTCTTGTATTCTTTAGAACTAGAAATCAAATGAAAGAGCAACTGCAATCCTGATTAAAAACATCAGAAAAGCTTATATTGTTTCTGCTACATAAATTTAAAACGTCGCTAGTTTGCATGTCTGTCTCATGTCTAGTGGTGACGGGAATCTGAATATTTAAGTGACTTTGTGGTTTGCATAGCTAAGGTTTGTGGAACTGCAATTTAAAGCCAGTGGAGCAAATGTTTGCTGCTTACTGGAATTAATTGAGTGTATTTCTGAAACAGCATTTTGGCTTGTGGAGCTGAAGTCTAACACCTATCTTGTCTTCATCATACTCCCTAGTGCTTAGCAGACAGCAGGTATATGTACTCCACTAGGTCTAAAATGTTCTTAACTGCTGAGTCTTTGCTCTTCAGTGGCAAATAGTATGAAAAGAACACTTTATATTTCTAAATGAGAACTTGTGCTCTAGAAGAAACTAATAAGTATTTCTGCCACAGTTCAGGCTGGGCCTGAACCATCTTGAGGTGCACAAACAGAAGGAGGAGGTGATGCTGAGTACCAGCAGCTGCTGTCTGGTACTTTTTTTTCTTCCCCCCTCAAAGTATTGGTGGAAATTTCTGCTGTGACTGTTTGAATTCAAAGTCCTCTGGTCAAACTTCTGCAAGTTCTTCTGTTGAGATTCAACCTCCACATTTGCACGTACTTCACAATAGATGTTTAAAATCTCCATTTCTTCCCAGTCCATCTCTGTCCCCAGAGACTGCCAGAGATAGCCATTCTGATGGTAAGTAAGGTGCTACGGTGTTGGTGTTATGACTGGTTCTTGGTTACACAATGGCAACCTCACCAAATCAGGTCATTCAGATTAGCACTTGTTTAATGACAGCGAAATACTTTTTTTTTTTCCTTATTTACCCTGTCAGTGCGAGATTCAAAGCAATTGTGTGGAAGTTGAAGGCTATATATGTATAAATGTGTTGCACTGTTTATTTTTACCATTATTATGAGCTCGTTCTGTCCAGATTAGCTATTTTCATTTCTGTTACATTTGAGGAGAAAGAAACAGTGCCAAATAACTAAAGCAGAGAAGGAAAAAAAAAAACCCGCACAACCTGCTAAAGTGTTATTTTCAGGCTTCTAGAGTGATGATTGCGGTTTTGTGGGAACTGGAGCCATTTGAAAGACAGGACCTTCAGTTTTCATGATTTGGAAAACTATCAGTGCTGCTGCTTTCCTGGAATACTGAGCTGATATATATCTATATATATATTTAAGTAGCTAGAACTGGCCGCCTCTCGCCATATTCTAGCCAATTAATGAAACCACATTAACCTTACTTTGTTATGGACTTGCAAGTCAGTGAAATGAAGCACTTTCCTGTGTTTTGGTCATTATTCTTAAAAGAAAATGTTTCTCTTATCAAGGAGATCAGTATTTTGTTTTAAAGTCTATAGAAGTGCATCAAGAAATCACTGGAGAACAGAAAATGGAAGGACTTTTGAAAGTCATAGATAGATCTCTCATCAAACCTTAACATAGTTCCCTAAAGATTCCTGCTTCACAGTCCACATTACATAGGCTAGATTGTCATTTTTAAAATAATGACGTCTTGGCTCTAACGTATCTGAAATTTTATTGTAGGCTATCTGTAGGAGATTTATTAACAGTACCTTAAAGAAAACAATGAACTGCAGACAATATCTTTTGTTTGCTTCCAGCTACTGAGTCTGAGTTTAGCTTGGGAGATTTAGTGTGGGCAAATTACATTCCCAGCGACTGTTTCCATCTTGTCTTGTTTCAGTCATCTAATCTTGGCATCTGAACTGCTCTTTGGGTGGCAACTTCAAACAGCAGTAGAGCAGAAGAGATGAAGGTTTATCCTGTAGCTGGAATTTTATAACACCACTCTGAAAAACTCAGGCCCTAAGTTTTTACTTAGATATTCAGGTGTTGTAAAGATGAGTTGCCTTGGAGCCCTCCATAAATTTACAAAGGAAACTCTGAGTGTTGTTTACAAAAAATCAGAACTCTTAAGGTCCTAAATACTTAAGATTTCCTTTGTGTCTAAATAAATACTTTAGGATTGGAAAATTCTAATGAAGAGAATATGTGTAATCATCTAGTTGGCATATCACATAAATACAATAAGCTAGAAAATCTGTTTGCTACAATGCTAAGTAGCTACAGTGACAGTTGTTGTCAGCTGTTTGGACTCCTGTATAGTTTAAAATGCCAATGCATTATTGCTGAATAGTGCAAGGGAAAGCATTTATTCAGGGTCTCACTTTAAAAGTGTACTTCAGAGAGAGAGAGATGAATGTCAGGATGCCAGGAAATATCTTGATGGCAAGATCAGATGGCAGATACCATAGGATTTGGCTAAGGTGCCTGACATCTAATGACATCTTACAGTTCTATTGATTACTTTATTGATGCTGCCAAAGAGTGACAGTGTTCTTGCCGAACAAGCAGACTCAGTTTGAAATGTACTTTTCCCCCTTTTATTTCACCCCTTTGCTTTCCTTACTAATTCTTTGCCCTTATCTCCTGTGGGAGCTCAACAAAACACAATGGACCTCAATCCTGGTAAATAGCGAGAGGAAAGCCTGAAATATTGGCAGTTTTTGAGATCTTTAAACTTTAAGAGGAAGAATGATATTTTTAGTATATTCTAAATTTTCCATCATCAGATCAAATGCAGTCTAGTTCATTCTCCTCTGCTGGCATCTGAACACTGTCTGACGTCAGCCCACCAAGGTGCTGAGAGGATTACCAGTTATTGTTCTAATATGCCTGTCAATGTGGGAACTGTGCTGTTGCAATGTTTTGGCTTTCAGACTTTGCTAATGCTGCATAGACAGGTACTGAAAAGACCTAGAAATAGCAGTGCCCAGGTCTCAAAGTCTTGACTTTGGTCTGGTTATTCTTGTTGAGAGTCCTGGGTGTAATGTGGGAGGTTGTTGGGGTACTCTGCCAGGGTCTGGCTGAGGAAAGGAGGGTTCGTTTATCTTGTATTTTCTAAAATTCTTAGTACTCCCAACCAGACCTTTTGTGGTGAGGAAAATGTCATTCTCATCTACCATTGGGAGTCTCTGAAAATAGAAAGGTCTGTTCCTCAAGCAAGATATCTTTTTTGCTTATGTTTCTTTTGGCATCTCTTCCCTCAGGATTTTGAGATTGGAGATGGAGAAAGCAAAGAGTGCTTCATAATTAAAACAAAAAAAAATTGTGTTGATTCACATCCTGTTTTGTTTTATTATGTGGAAGCAACTGGAGAGGAACAAGTCATCATGTAAAAAAATCCTTTCCACCAGAAAAGAGTAAGCTGTAACTGAAAATGTGTCTGTATGTATTTGACCTTGGTTTCTTATGGCAACAAGTCTTTTATAAACTTTTCATTGTGAAGCGGAGGATCATAATCCTTCCTAAATCAAGGAATGAATAAAGCTCTGTTCAAATCCATTCTGTCACCTTTGAAAGTACTGCCTCCAAGTAGTTTCCCTGTGCTGAATATGCCATGAAGGAGGGAGAGATTATCCTTCCTTCACTGTCTGAAGAAAAGAACAAAGTCCTACACGGCATGTTAAGGGAAAGAATGGGGATTGTGTAAAATAGGTCAGAGATGTATTTAATTTTAAAAGGCTTGGGCTGAGAAAGGAGAGAGAATAAAATTTTCCATAATGGCAATCAGGTAACCCTGAAGTGTAGTGGTTATGAAATAATTACACCCCTGAGGGATTATAGGCATCCGCCATTGCTTGCTGCCTTGTAATGCCTCGGGGATGTGATTAACTTACGATAATTAAAGCTCTTATAGTGGCAATGCAGTATGAACATGGAGAGTCTGAAGAAGTTTCAGGGTTGTGGCTCGGTACAATGTCTAATGTTCATGTTAACCTGTGAGGTTTGCTCATCTGTAAACATCCTTTTTTTTCAGACATGTTGCCTTACTGTTTGACCCTTAGCAGATGGCACCATGAATGAGTATGTTTCCTGGGACCTGAATGATTTGTTCAGTGACTTGGGTTGCATTTGCATGCAACTACTGCTTGAGTGAGTATTTGAAGTGCAGATACCCTTGTAAAGGCTCTAATAGCTTTGTAACTTGGCAGTTTTAAACAGCAGGGAGGTGAGAATCCTAGTTGTTGTGGTCTTCAGGACAGCCAAGCTGTGTAAAGCATGTATACTTCATAGAGGGAATAACTTCTGGATGTCCCTAACTTTTGCAAAGTTCAGTTGGTACTAAATCAGTAACATGCCTGTTCTCATTTACTTTTGTCTGGTGCCTGTATAAGTAGAGGTTTGTGACTCCCCAGGTATAGTCCTATGGAATGTTTTTCAGCCTACTCTCTTCACCAGCAGTGCTGCCATCAATTTTCTTTCAACTCTGAGAAAATGATTCCAAAGAAAATATTTTAATTTTTCACAATATTAAGAATGCTGAAACCAGGGGACCATATTTTCAAAATAAAGGTGTAGCAAGGATATTAAGAAATCTGGATGGTGAAAATTTAAATATGGTAACCACTTCATGATTATTCCCAACCTAAATACTATGCTCCTTTTCTGTAATTTAATATAATCCACTTGCAAATTGGATAACCTCATCTTAGACAAAGAGTGGTACAGTGGAACAAAAGTTTCAATATGAAAAGGATCACCATTTGAATATAATTTTTCTGAATTTTTGTTCCTAGGTCAGCAAGTTCTTAGACTCTTAGAAAACTTTTGCTTCATACACAACATACGTGAAATAGGAAAAGAGAAATACGATGGTCTCAAAATATGAACTTTATGTGAAATTCTGTTAAACTTTTTTTTCTATTTTTATGTTTGCATTGCACCAAAGAATCTAAGCCCAATCATGAATACAGCAGAAATGTGGTGTACTTTGGCAGTGGCTTTTTTTATCTGGTTTTGTCTGTATACTCTTCTGAAGAGGCATCTTAGATACTTTTACCAAGAGAAAAGTGAGGTATTTCAGGCTATGTAATGGTGCAAGATATGGCTTACCTATGCATTTCTATTTCAGTGACTGTGTATTAGTGCTCTAGGTTTTTTGTGTCTTAACCACCACGGCAAGAGGAGGGCAACAAAGCTGGTCAAGGGACTGGAGAATAAATCATATAAGGACCGTTTGAAGGAGCTGGGTCTGTTTAGTTTGAGAAGAGGAGGCTGAGGGGAGACGTTATCACTCTCTACAACTACCTGAAAGGACATTGTAGAGAGGTTGGTGCTGGTCTCTTCTCTCGGGTAATTAGTGACAG
>JAAGNO010007477.1:36960-63778 GCA_033439905.1 Ceryle rudis
TATCAACTATACTATAGTTGATGTTAAGTAGGTGCTCAAATACTTGTTTGAATCCTGATTTGTCACTGAGTGCCATTCCTTAAGCCTGGGGAACTTTTTTAAAAGGAAAATTCAGCAGCTACAAATTGACTCGACCACCTTTAAGCCTTTATGTCCAGCTCACTCTTTGTTCTCATTAGCTTTTATTCCATGTTTTAAGTGATTCTGGATAAAACCCACACACACTGACCTCCAGGCAGCCAGGAATGTTTGTCTGAAATACTGTTCCTGAAAGCTCCCCTACCAGTTATTTGCATGAGGCTTTCAAAGATTTCAGTTATTTTGAACAGTAGGGATCTTACAATTTACAGACTTGAAGTACTTTATCAGGTCTATATGGTTGTCTTTATTTACTGAGCAGTGTATTAAAAAGATGAAGGGCAGCTTTTTTTTTCCTCTGCTCTCCTGGATGGTACATGTATCTCTGTTTTTCCCTGTGGTTGAGACCAGCCATCCCATGAAGGCTGGAGAATTGGTAATTCTACTTCACATTAAAAAAGGAGAGGTTTGGAAATTTGTTTCCTTTCACATTAATTCTGCAGGCATGATATGTTCTTTAAACAACACTAGCATATGTCAAATTTTACTATTTATTAGTTTTATAATGTGTTATTTTACTTTTAAAAAAACCCAAACCCTGTGGTGACAATTGGTGCTCTAGGGGATACAAAAGCAGTGTAGAGATAATATAAATAGGACCAAATTTTTATCAGAGTGTTGTGTTCAGAAATGAAAACTAAAGCTAGCTACAGTGCATTTAATTAGTAACGGATCTATGCTGAAAGGTTAATATAGACATTTTCTGTATTAAGATCCCTAAAATTTAGTGGTTTGATTCTTTCTGTGGCAAACAGAGCCCTTGTTGTTATGCACCCAACTGGAGCTGGCTGCAGTAGTAGTCACATGCAGCAGATCAGAAATTTTGTTACAGGCATATTGGAAATCTGTAATGGTTAGTCAGGAGAAACCCATCAGTGCTGCCAAGTGCAAAACTTTTGTACTGTGATCTTTGCACACTCTTATCTTTTAATCTGTAATTTGTGTTTATGATTTATGTTTGCCTCAAAGGAAAACTGTCTTTTTCTGGGGGATGTTCAAGGGCACTGTTGCTTCTGTCCTGGGGAATACATCTAGGAGCATGCTTGGTCTGAGAGGATGTCCAGGCACCAGTACTGCCCACTGTGCCTTGCTCTGTTTCCCAAAGCAGTGGTGAAGTACTGGGAACATGTAAATTGTAGGTTTCAGTGCTTTGTCAGGATGGATTGCATCATTCACAGTTATGGTAAGTCTTGGCTTGGGATTGCTACTAGATGTGACACTGCTATGGGATTTTGTGCATAGTTTGGGTTTTCTAAGACATATTCATAGCAATGAATGCAGAAAAAAATGTTTCAAAAGTCAATTTTGTATATTATAGCTCAAGTTTATTACAAAAGCAGCACCATGAGCAGTGCTTATTTTGTGCAATTGTCCCTTTGAGATAATGTCTACGTGTTATTTGACCATATATATACATTAAAAAGAAAAAGTAGTAGGTGGTTACTTTAGTGTTGTAACAAGGCTACACCCTTTCCTCTTTCTGGGGTAGTGGCAGGGTTCATAAATGCAACTGCAAGTTTAACAGGATCTTCATTCAACTCATGGTACTTCTACATAGAAATGCTCTCAGAAGTAGAAACCAGGGATGAATAGGCAATGGAGAGGGCTAAGATGTTATCACAGTGTCAACATAAAGTTTAAATCCCATCTGCTAGCACTTCTCAAACTTGGATGCAAAACCAAGAGCTATTTTAAAGTAAATATATTGGTGCCAATGGCAAAGTGCATCCCCTCAATGCTGGGGAAATTCTATGCTAAGGTGGTTGTATTTGTGCTGCTGTGTATGAGACACTAAAAGGATTGGTGAGTGGTTCCTGATGAAGGTCTGGACAGATGAGATGTGGTTTAGTCCTATCCATACTGATGAAATAATGTACATAGCACAGAACTTTGGCAATTTGCCTGACTCTCATACATTGTAACTGAGTAAACAGTGCATGTAAGCCTTTTGCAGTATTCACCATACTTTTGCCATATATTTCAGTTCCAAACTTTTAGATAAAGATGTCCTGATTTTTCCTGTTTGTGTCTTGGAAATTGAATGTTTTTGCAATAATGACCTGTTATCCTGAACTGCAAAATATTTAAGCAGGGCTTCAACCTTCCTCGTAACATCTTGAGAGTGCTCACGTTCTAATAGGGATGTAGTAATCCCAGATTTTGGGGTCAGGCATTTGACCTGCTTCTGTGTTTGACATGGTCCAGCAGTCACGATTTGGTGATGAAATGCTGAAGAAAGTGTCTGTGGTGTTACAAGACCTGCTAATCTACACCCGATTTGTCTTCTGTCTACTTTGTCTAGACAGGTTGAACTTTTATGGAGGGCTGATCAGCCCCTGCTTATTATCCTTAAAGATCCTTTTTACTGGACTCTTGCTCATTGCTGGGAGAGCTAAGTCAGAAAACTGCAGAAGGACATGCTTACACGTGTGAAGTGGCCTCACTCTGATCAGCTGAGGTTCTTTGGACCTTGTATTGTGGATAGGGTTTAGTGAGAAGGCTTGTAGAACTGACCTGGAAACAAGTGGTTGTATTGTCAGACGCAACTGATGCCAGTTCAAGCTTACCAGATTAAATTTTTCACAGTTTTTCATGTTTTGTCCTGTAAGCCAATGCAGAGAAAAGGCATGAGGTTGGGCTTTCTCACCTTCAAGGGCTTTTTAAGAGAGAAGGATCTCTCTTAAAAGACAATGCTCAACCAAAACCACAAGAGCTTAGTCAAAACTTCTCAGTTTTCCATTCATTTTACTTCTTATTAACGTTCTCGTCTTTTCCAGGAATTATGATGTACCTCATTCCTGGAGACATCTTTTCTGAGCTGACGCAGCTAAGTGCTCTTCTGTATTGGAAAAAAAAGAATCAGTCTGCTGTACAAATGCCCTTTACTCTTGACTTACCATTGCCCTTTATCCTGAACTTTTCAGGTTGATTCGGTTTATGTTGGCTGTGGAAAAAGGGATAAAAAAAGAGAACGCTTATGGTAGTGCTTATTATGCACAAACATGGTTGTTTGAATGCTGGAAGAGTCAGCAGGCTGAAACTTCTATTGTTGCTGGCTCTGCCACTGACCAGCTGAGGAATTGATTTCACCTCTTTTCTTTCTGTTTGCTTATCCCGTATAGTAAGTGTAAAATGTTATGAGATACTTGCTTTTGAGAACTGTTTTTATGTATTATTCATCTTACCATTTGCTCTTTTACTGAATCGCTACAGCATCCAGCACTGTGAGAGCCAGGTCCTTAGAAGGGAATGCTCAGACACTCAGCAGGGTTTGTATAGAATAAGCATGAACAGGAACTTATTACTACTTTCCAGAACTGACCTACTCAATTCAGATACCGGTCTGAGTAGAGGATGATGAAGCAAGTGTAGAAATGGATTCATATTGTGAGCAACACAGTTATATTTTTAAGAGACAATATTGAATCTGTATTTTTGACAGCCCAGCTAGATCCTTCTATATCAGATATAAATTGAACGTTCTGGAATTTAGTAATGTGCACAGAAGTGTGCTGTACTGTGAATAAATGGCACTCTCTTATTCTGTGGATAGGAGCAGTTAGCACTTCTAAATCTCTGGAGTGAGATATGCCCCTGATATGACAGAACATGCAATGCTGGCTAAGCTTGGCAGGTTTTCTGCTTGATGGAAAACTGGGTTGCCCAGAGCTCGTCTAAATATTTGCTAGCTAAGGATCAACGAGCAGCTCACAGTGATAACGCGTTCACTGATGGGAATGAACTCTACCATACGGGTTCACTGTGTGCAAGTAGATGTGAGATTGAGCATCCAGCTGTGAGGGGCTGGTGTGGTCCAGAAATATAGTTGCCAGTCTGTGGTGAGCCACAGAGGAAGCCCAGCTGTAATTTCAGTAACTTTTGACGTATAGAGCTCTGATTGTTTGCTTTCTGTGGATGTAAATGCCAGCAACCTACGCTGCATGGATGTTCAGAAGAAAACTGCTGTTGAAATGAATGTGTGCAGGGAACTGAGATGCTTGGTCAGCTCCATGTTTCTACTGAATGCTTAAAATGGTGCTTAAAAAAGAGCGGACCAGATGCAGTAAAGTGCAGTGTGACGTGGAGAAAAGTCCATCCAAGTATTTTGCTGCTTTGCTACTAGCTTGTTTTTAGGATTTGTTTAATATTTGTTGAAAAGTTACACTGAGTGCACGTGCTTCATTACTTTAATTTTTACATTGGCTCTGTGCAGCATTTCATCTTTTTGTTGGTTTAATTTTTAATTGAATCCCTGCAGTGATCGGGGTTTGGAAAATGCAGCTTTTAGTACAGAGTGAACAGAGTCTAGAGAAGGTTGCTTGGAGTGCCCAGTGCATGTTACTGTCCACTTAGTGCATATGTTCTGTTTGTCACAGTTTCACCTTAAGTTAAAGAAAATAAAATAACTGGGCTGGAAAGTTCTAAGACCTTGCTGGAGAGCTTCATGTTAATATATCCCAGGCTTCTGGGAATCTGCTGCTTGTCAGCCTGAAGTTCCTGATTTTTAAATCAGTACTTGGGCTTAAAAGGGGAGCAGGGGAGCTCCCTGAAGGCATCTATTTGCGAGAGAAAAGATATGAAAGAGACTTGAAGAGTTCCTGTTGCTTGAGAAATCTATCTTATTTTTCCAGAGGGCTTGTAAAATATAACTGTAGACGCTTCCTCTCTCTCTGAAATTTAATGTGATGGGTAGACAGGGTGGAAAAAAGGAGGTCTTTATCTAGAGCTGCTTGGCTTTTTTGCCGAGAGGTGGTAAAAGGGACACAGGAAGAATGACTTTTCTTTATTCACCTGGTTTGCTTTTGGTACAGTATTTTGTCCCTTCCCCCCATTATTCAGTTGCACCACCATTGTGCTTTCTATAATTTATAGAGAATTTCATTTTCTTCAACCACATTTTGTCTGGATTAGGAAAACAGTCCAGAAATAATTTTGGTATCTTCTGTGGAGAGCTGCACATTCATATGCATGATTGTTTTGGCTTAGTGCAAATGTGTTGCTGCAGTACTTGTGAAAGAAAATGCTGCAGTACTCGGAGCAGCCCAAGTGAGAAAAGTGGTGCCACATTATTGCTGATTTCCCAGCATCATCCAGGGCTTGGAAGCATCACTCACAATGTGCTAACCCTGTAACACTGAGTTCAGGGTAACTCTTCTGCTCTGCAGAGGCTCTGCAAGGCCTGGATCCTCTCTGGGGATAAAGGGAGAGCAGGTTCCTTCTGCTGGCTGCCTCCATTCCTGCTGCTGCCCTGCATCCCCCCACTGTGGAATATACAGGTGTTTGTTAGGAGGAGTAAGCTGTTTTGGGCTTTCTGCTGGAGATGGGTTGTGTGTTGTCTTGTTTATTTGTTTCTTGGTTTTGTTGGTTGGTTGTTTTGGTTTGGTTTTGTTGGTTTTTGTTTGTTTGGTTGTTTTTTAATTTGTTTTTGTTTTAACTAAAGGTGATGCATTTGGATTTTGTTGTTGTGTGGAGGTTTATTTTTCCCCTACATCCACAGGTATTAACTATTGAACTGCTCAGAAACTTCGAATGTTAAAACAGGCCCAATTTGGCTGGACAAGATGGACAGGGTCCAGGTGGCTTGGTCAAACAAATGTGCTAAATGCAGATTATACTGCAGAAATAAAAATATGTAACACAGGGATGTCCTCTATCACTTGTGGGTTATGCTGAGAGTGTTTCAAAATGTATTCTTAATCATTATGTATTGAGGACAAACTGCTGATGGAATAAATGATGAGGGGTGCCATGAAGCATCCTAAATGGTTGGATCTGGAGGGCTTTTGTTCCCCATGAAAATCAATTTTAAGTTAAAGGTTCTTATTATTTCCATGTAAATGAAAAATATCAATTGGTGTACACACTGCATACTCTCTTTGGTACTTCAAAAGCATTCAAGCACTTTTTAAGCACTTCATGAGACGTTCAGGAATAGATAATCCTGTTTCGTACAAGAGCTGTTTTCAAACCTCGCTTTAGTGTGTAACTGAGACCCTTCAGATAGATAGGTAGATTTAAAATTTATTTTCATAGGGAATAACCCTGATTCATATGATAACCCAGATGAACATGGGAGACATTGGTCTGTAGCCTTGCAATGTTCTGGTTAAATGTCCTTGTGTTAGACTGTGAGTGTCTGTTTTAATCTTTCCTGCTGGAGCTGTTGCACTTGGTATACATAATTAAACAGTCCTCAAGCAAGAGAAAGGCTTAGGCCCCAGTGCGTGAACAGGTTAACCCTTGGCGAGTAGAGCTGTCCTGGTTTTAGAAATCTGTGTGCAGCGGTTCTTTCCCTATTAGACTCACCAAACAGATATAAATGAGTGTTTTACTTCATCTTTCAGATAGTCCTTTTTATGCCACTGGATTGATAGAGAAGCCATGTTACACAATGCTGTACTAGGCTGCTGTTCTCCTTTGCTCCATTACAATAAAGAAGGAAAATAAACCAACTGCTGTAAGGTTTGTAGCTGCTAAATGGGCATTTAATTTTATGTGAGACTGTCTAGAGAGATGTTGCGCTACGGCAGTAACACTAATATGCCTTATGAATTGAGAGGTGGTGCTGTTTAAAGGTGTCTGCAGAAATAAAAGGAAATGAAGATGTTTATAGCACATGTCTGTCTGACTGACAGCTTGAATGTTGGCGGTAGGAATTGCTATTAACTCTGACAAAGAGGAGAGCTATAACCTCGTAAGTGGAGGCTTCCCTCAGCTGTAAATGAGTTATATCACAAAAATGGAGCATATGCAAGAAATTCAGAAACCATTTGACTTAATTGAAAATATCCCATTAAGGCTGCAACTGTTCTTTGAAAGAATAATTAAATTACAGAGAGAATAAATGGTGCATTTCAAGTTTTCTCTGTCTTTATTTATGAATTTAGATGCCTGAATCTTGGCATGGTCTTGTCTGAGTGATCAGCAGCAGTGATTTTTGAGCACTGTGAGTCAGATTCAGACATGTAAGGAGAGTTTATGGTTTTTGCTGTGCTCTGCACAACCTCTTTGCTTACATCAGGAATGAATTTGGCCTTCTGCCTCTCTCCAACTGCAGCCTGTACTTCTGTTCTGTACTATCAATGAGTAATTACAGCAAGAGTACTGTTCTATTGATTTTAAACCCTTCATGAAAGAAGCTTCTTGAAAGGTTTTGATGCACACTCACTTAAAAGCCTTTTTGTATCATCACTGTTTTTTGTGTTGAGCCTGCTGGCACTGGGCCGGTGGGTACATGCTGGTCTGAGACAGCCATATCTCTCCACTGAGCAGCACCAAGGGCAGGGACTTCAGAGCTTTGTCTCACCTGATGAAGCCACAAGAAGGCTGAGAAGCCAAATGTGGAGCAGGGGATAAGAAAGATCGTGTATGTGCTGGGTCAGACTCAATGTGGCACAGACTTTGCCTCTGGCCAGTTCAGAAGTTTCAGATATGTCCTCTAGGTGTGTGTAGCTGCTTGTCACACTGCCATGGGTGTCGTGGAGGTAGATCAGGATTTCTGCTTTTCTCTTCTCCATTGTGCTTCACAGGGAAGAATGGATGTTGCCATTTACCAAAGTGAGGAACAGGGGTGCAACCTTTCCAGATACAGAAGTTTGATGTCTGTTGGGACTCCAGGAGGCCAGGGCTCTGTGTGTGTTGCTGGTTCACAGAGTCATTGTGCTGTAAAATCCAATGTAAAGTTCAGCTGGTACGAGGATGTGTTTTCCTCATCTTTGCTTGCCTTGGTTCTTGTGTCTGGGATGCAACAGCAGGGTGTTATCCTTGAACCACAATTTGTGTATGAGCATCATCTTTCAACCAGCACCAACTTAAAAGTTGTCAGTTCTCACATATGCACCTTCATTACTCATTGCATGAAACTAAGGCACATGTAGTGCTATGTAAGCAGTGAAATTACTGGGAGAAAATCCCTCATCAGTTGGTTGGGGGCCTTCTATTCTGCTCTTAAACCTTTTATTACTCTGGAAAGATCATGTATCACCTTGCCATTCAATTTGGATCCATCCTTTGGTGGATCCTTTGCAGTCACTTCATTTGAGCTCCCATTACATGCAGGAAATGGTGAGGAAGAACTCCACATCAACTAATGGCTGTGGTATTTATACAGACCTGAACCTCCGTGACTACTTTTGAAACTAATTTGAAATGTAAGAGCTAAGTAATAGCTACTGCATAATAACAATGTGGTTTCTATTTAGCCATAGAATAGAAGAGTTGTGTGGTAAGTGTGGGCTAATAAATGGCAAGTGTTTATTCTCAACAGTGTCCGCTAAGTATGATGGGGTCACCTCTGTTTATTACTTCAAGTTTTCTCACTTTTCAAAAGGTACTTTTTCTGGCTTTTCTGATGTGGATTAAAATACCTACTTACCAGAAACTCTCTCATTAACTACATACTTTTACAGCTATTTTTCTGGTTCCAAGTTCAGTATTGATTTGTAAGAATATACATACTAATAATAATCCTATATAACTGTTACTTATTTTTTTTTATATCTAAAAGACTATGTTTAGAATTTATAATGGCTTCATCAGTTGCTGTCCTGAAGGACAATTTCACAAAGGCTTTGGTGTGCTGTTTATTGCTGTGCTAAATGCAGCAAGGGTGCATTTCAGGAAATCTGAAGTAGGAGTGAGTTTGGAGTTGGTTTGTTTGTTTATTTTTGATTTAAACCAATGATGTGTTAATGTTTTCACCTTTTTAAAAACTATACAGTGACAAGGAGTTTGTTTTGAATGAAGCTGCTTCTTATTTACCCAGTGTTTAGGAATAGGCTCATCCAGTGTCATATCAGCAGCAGTAAATGAGGATGTTGAGAACACGCTGACAGTAGCTCCAATGTGGAGTTAATGGAAGAAGTAATTCCATTCCCAGCAAAAAATAAAACATAGTGAAATGCAATTTCAAGCTCATGTTTAAAAGTTCTTTTTGCTGTGGCCCCTCAAAATTAGAAATAAAAAAGTTAAAAGGTAAAGATTGAAGGGAAAAGAGGAAAATAAATATTTAACAAATTTAACTTCAGCAGTCTTGTGAGTTTTGTTTTTTATTTTAATCCTTATATTTGCTTTGGGGCATGATATGGAGTAGTCTACTTCTGAAAGTACAGTAGTTTAAGGTTAATTTATTTTGGAAGATATTTTGACAGGATATACCAGTTCTGTGATAATTTATAGCAAGAAAAACATCATTCTCTCCCTTCCCATCCTTTTTTTGGGATGAAGGGCTGAGATGACTGCATGAACTTTGTTTTTAAGCAGCATAAGCAATATATTTTTTTTTTTAATTCTGAAGTGGAAAATATGACTTAAGTATGTTTTCACTTCTACCATGCACTGAAGCATTTGAGGCCAGATCCTTTGGTGCTTGGAGTTGACAGAGCAATTCCAGAGATGATTGGTGGTTGCACTGAAGTGATCATAGATAATTTCGTTTAATTTCCATTTGTTGGTTCATGGTATGGCAAAGAGAGGAGTAGGTGTTTATCCTAAGAATAAGAAGAGATTACTAAATTGGTAATATAATTTCCATGGAAAATATAGTGGAAACTCCCCAACTGGCCTCTAAAGTTAAAACATTAATATTTTACAGAAGACCCATCCAGTGGCTTTTCAGAAGATTGGCAGTCCCTACATTAAATCAATTAAACAATTAAATTAATGTCAGGTTATAGAACATCATAACAAATCAGAACAAAATATATCTACGAATCAGTTGGGTTTGGATTCTCTTGCTTTTCCAAACTCTACCCTTCCTGTTCTCCAAAATACTTAAAAAGTTAGACCATTCTGTATTAGCCTGACTTGAAGGAATTAAACACATTAAAGGAGACAGTAGGACATGTTTGTCTGATGATCTGTGAGGCACAAATTCCAGTATTGGTGCCACTCTGATAATAGTCTCATGTTTATGCTTTATTTGAAAGTTTTCCTGTTTATTTCAAATTACTCTAAGTGATGGGGCTCTGTACTAATCCTCTGTTAGACTGCTATGCCATCTGAAATATTAGTACTAGCAAACATTTCAACTTGCTCAGCTGTCTTCTGGCTCATCTCCTTAACCTCAGCAGTTTCTTTCCTGTTATTGATATGATTCTAACAGGTCTATAATTTCCATTAGGAGAAAGGATAAAATGGATTGAGATTCATGCAGCGCACAAAGTATGGTGCTGTTAGGAGACTCTCTAGAGCAAGGATGGGGAAGATTTGCAGAAATTTATCTTCCTTTGGCCACCTGAACACCCCTGCCTCCTTTACTGTGCTCTCTGGTTATTGCATGGAATTTACCATGGATACTGTGCAGGTGGCCGCTGGGCCATGTGGGTATACTGGTAGTTGTGGTCTGCACCAGACTCGCTGTGGAAGGGGCTTTTAAGGCAGAGGCACCCACGCCAACCTGTCCTTGTCCCTCAGGGAACTGCAGGTGTGGCTGCCATCATGCTACAAGAACTTCTATAGTGATGTCATCCTGTTCCCCTCTCCCCCAGGAGAAGAGGGGGCTTTGCAAGCCCAACCAAAGATGAGGGAGGAAGAAAAGTGTAGGTCCCAATTTCAGCACCAGACACTGGAGTTTGATCCCTCAACTGCAAGTAAAAATAAGAGGTATTCTAACTTATACCATGCACTGGATTATGGCAGGGGAACGTGCTGGGAAGCATAAAGTTTTGGAGAGAGCTTTATCTGGAGAGTGAGCTATGAGATGGTGTGTGCTGACCTGAACGAATGCCACTTGTGAGCTGACACTGAGCCAACTTGGATCTGGGAGCTGTACATCAACATCTCTGTAGATATACATTAATTGTTCACCTACAAAAGATGCCCAAAAGTCGGGTTTGGGTTTTGGGAAGGCCGTGCCTCACCTAGGGATACTGATGTTCTGCAAGTTACCTGACACTAGGAAGGAGATTGCAGTGCTGAAGAGGCTTCCTCAGGCATGTGTCTTCCAGTTGGAGGTAGTGGGGTTTTTTAAAATATCATCTTGTGCTGTAGATTGACAGCATTACTGTTATTGAATTGTGACAAAGGGGTTTTGGAATGGAAGCTAGATGGAAAGAAAAAACCACATTACTGATATTATTTATGAAGCCTATTTATGAGATTTACATTCTCTGTCCTCTTTCTGCCAATGATATTAGCGTTGATGAATTCTTATTCAGAGAGACACAGATCTTATTATATCAAGGGGTAAATATGCAGTGTGATACATGGGGATTAGCTGCACAAGTCATTATCTCTGACATGCTGTCGTTAGCACTGCTGGTCCTTCTCAGTAAAGGATCTTTTCTATATTTAAATAATTTCAGCTAAAGAAAACCAAGATGATTACCATGTCCTCAGATCTCTTCTAATGATTTTGCCAAGGTCAGAATAGACCTGGTCTTATGAAGGAGGCGTTTGCTGATTTTGAGCATATATGGTACGTTTGCAACACAGGGACCACATATTAGTTCATCTAATTTCTCTGGAGTAGTGACAAAGCTAATAAAAGACTAAATGAGATAATGATTTTTATAAAGCAGATGTTTGCTGCTAAACAGCCCACTGACAAAATGACAGTGTCTTTTAAAGACTTTTAGCATGTGTAAAGCCTTCAGCATTTAACTGATTTGTATGAAACTGAATCTTTCCCAGAAGTTTCCCCTATACAACCACGCTTCTTTTCCAGAAGGTAATTATACCCTTGGAGACGAGCTGAGTAGTAGGAGCTTTGTGCTGCAGAAAATCCTGGAGGTGGGATTACCTGTTTAATGATGATAGCTACTCCCCTTAACGAGCTTCTTACTGCCAGCGTTAGTCTGTCCTTGGTAAATTGTATTTGTAGTGTTCCTCGCATCCAGTGATGCTCTGGAGGGGAATAGCTAACAAGGGCTATTCAGTTTTGCCATCAAAATGACGGAGACCGGGGTGATTTTCCTTCTATTGCTGGAGTTCAGCTTTGCTGACTAAAGTTAAATCACTCTGCCAAGGATGAATCATCAGAGGCCCATAAAAATAATTTCTCCAGAGACAATTTTTGGCCTCTTGATATAGGCAAAGCTGTGGCTGGATTTCCCCAAGGGAAGGCGCTTCTGCCCAAGCACAGGGCTTCACCTGACTTCCAATTATCCAAGCTTGAATGCTTTTATTTGCCCATGTGTCTAACAAGTTTCCGAGTAAAAATGTTCCTAGTAAACGCCTCAAAAATTAAAGTTATTCTTCATCACTCTATCACTGTCTGTCAGGGTCTAGCCTGCTTAAATGGGGAAGCAAATGGGCTTACATTTCTCCTCTCTGCAAGCACTGCTATGTCCTCATCCTCTGTCAGGAAACTGCACCTGGGTTGGGGTGTAGTGCTCTCGGGAGGGGGTCCATTTTGGTGCTTTGGCTGCACACTGTGTTTTTGTGGTGGTTTAGGTTAGTTTGTTGGGGTTTTTGTGTGTTGTGGTTTTTTGTTTTTCTTTTTGGTTTTTTTTTTTTTATTTTATTTTCCTTCTGCTTCGAAGAGTGAAGGTCTTCTTAAATGTATCTTCACAATATCTGACTCCTGCATTTTACTTATCTTTTTTTCCTTTTAAATAATTTTTAGTAGCACTTGGTGGAATTCAGCCCTTCTGATTCTTAAAGACCGGTGCAGCATGATACAAAAGCAGGATGCAAACTTAAGTCTAATGTCTGTTCACCTTTTAAGAAAGATTTTTGAAGCAAAATGCTTTTTATTGTCAAGGTATTTGGATTTAGTTGTATGAAACTCATTTTAATGGCCAGCTGTAAAAGGCACCAAGATGAAATTGTGAGGGAAAATCTAAGGGCATGTATGAGACAGATGAAAGACAGTGATATACCTGAGAATGCTCAGCAAAACATTTTTAGACTGCAATTAAACTTCAGAAGCCTGTGACTTCCAGTCCTGTGCTAAAATATTGGCTTTCCTGAATTAAATTTGCAAAGATGCTACTGTTGTCAGCAGCAGCGGCTTCTGGCTCTGTGCCTAGCTGTGCTTGTGCTTAGGGAGAGAAGTTAGGCTGTTGAGGCAGTCTTTGGGTACCACTTTGAGGTAGAATGTGGTACACGTGTATCACAGTTTGGGAAACTCTTACAGCTGTACCGTGTCTGTCACATCTTTGGCATTTGATCAAAGAGTGAAGGGAAAAATAAAGGTTGTGTCTGAGGCACATTAAATGCATTCGTCTGGAGAAAATGAAATTTTTTACTTTCTTTTGTTTTGATATTTTTCTGTTGCAATGTGACTAAAACAAGTATACTACTGGCACAGTGGTAGCACAGATGCACACAACTCTGAAACCTTTCTGAGAATTTCTGTTGAAGCTTTATTTTTTCATTAAAAGCACCTATACTTTCTGCTAACAGAATGCTTCTTGAGGAGAAGTTCGATACTGTACCGGTTTGCCAAGGCATGACAGATTGAGTTAGCCATGAACTGAAACTTGCACTGTACAGGAAATCACAATGTTTCAGGTTTTCACATTCAGAATTGGAAGGAAAATCAGCCTGTTATCTGTTTGTGTCCTAACACACAAACTTATTTTGACTGTCAGGACATGAAATGACATAATAATTGTGTATGTCACAAGAAGGGTGGCAGCGGTAATGAAGCCAACTGTTTGACTGTCAAAATATTTAGTTTCATGATAACATTTCTTAGTTAATTTGGATGCCACTTCATTAAATATTCACTAAAAGCCGTGTGTATTCATTAGGCTTTTCCATACCATCCTGTTTTCACTCTCAAATGGCAGATCAACCATGGACATACCAGGGTGTCTTTCTGGTCACCAGCCATCTGACACTAATGCTGGTTTGAGCAGCTTTTACTGCTGTAGGGCCTGGTGCTGTGCTGTGTCCATGTGGTAGAAAGATGGCTGAGGGAACTTAGATGGATGTATCATTTTTAGCTGCTGTAGGAGTAAGTAGAGGAACGTAATGAGGGAGCCACCTTTGACTTTGAAATGCTCCTGGGTTTCATATATTTTAGCTGCTGAGACTGAAAGATTTGCTATGGTCCCTTGGAAAGAAGGGTTGGGTAATACCAAGCTATTAGGTCTCGCAAGATGGTGCTATAAAAATGATGCACGTTATGAGTAACTATTAAAATATTTTTCTTCTCACTGGGAATGCATATCCCTGTCTGTGTCCTAGTTGGGGATTCTCAACAAGCAGTGAACACGCCTTCAGTACTGATGTGAATGGGGCATTTTGCCAAAAAATGGGCCAACACTTGGCCCTCCCTTATTTTTGCAGGGCTGCTTATTATTTCTTAATGTGAGACCAGTGGCAACCAAAACTGTGTCACTGTCTCAGACAACAGAAACTAGAGAACTCACTGCTGCTTCGTCTTTAATTTTTACCATGGTATTAGAAGACACGACCTGATACGCATCGCAAGCTGTAGCACAGTTTATCACAGATGGAAACAAACTCATTTCATGTTCAGTAGACTATGAAATAAGTCACAGCTGTTCTCTCGCTGTTGTGTAGTGACACACTGCTCTCGTTGCGGAGTGTCCACATTATCGCTCTTCGGCTGTTTGCATCCCTTGCTTGACGCACATTCCTGAACAACTTGCTGCGAGTCAGAGGCAGCAGGTCAGCTCCTGCAGAAAAGACCGGTGTGGCTCATTGGTTTGGGGCTTGGGTAAAGGGCTGAGGAAGGTTTTGTTTATGAAATGGTAATTGGTATGCTTTTCTGTTCAGAAATATGAGTGTAATGATACAGCTGTAAGGTACAAAATCTCTCCAGCAAGTTTTAGTGATAATGTTTGCTTCTGTAGTGTCTCACAACTGATTACCATTCCAGTGTGCTGGATGGGGCAGCTACAGCTCCTGGCTATATATCAGGACTTGTGTGGCCTTGTGATGTCTGAAGGTCCTGGGAAAGACTTTTACCACTCCCCACTTTTCTTGTGCTGCCACCCTGTCTATACTCAGTATGATAATGCAGTTTTCTACCTTACTTATGGCAGTTTTAAATGCAGACAGAGACTCTTCTCCTTGTTTCCCTGCATTGCTGCTGTCAGAGTGAACTCTTGCACACCACCTGTGAAGGTCTTGGCAACAACTGGAAACTGCTTCTCCTTTTGGGGTTTATTAGGCTGCTTGCTAATATGCAGCAGGATTAATTTAGGTGTCTGAAAAATTCATCTCCCCTGAGTCTGAGCAAACTGATGAAGACACTAGGGTTGTACACGTTAACTCCAGACGGTGTTCGGTACACAAGTGCTGACTGTGAAGAGCAGTGGTACTTTGCCAGAAACACTCACGGCCTCTATTTTCTTTCATGTTGTTTCTTCCTTTAACTCGAGGAGTCATCTCGTCCTGATTATCTTTTAATGACTTCAGCTTTTGTTCACTATTGGAAGATTAAAAATAACCACAGTGAAATAACATTCTGATTGCAGCACTTGGTGCTCTGTGCTTAGTCTTGGATGCAGTGGTATGGCAAGCATTGCCCAATTTCACACAGTCAATGAAGTCATATTATCCAAGGCATCTCATTTTACATGAAAAATAAAAGCAGGATCCAAGTCACGATGTATTTTTGGACTGACTTTGGGATACAGAGTTTATCCTGTGTTGCAGAACTGTGCTCTAATTTTTCAGATCCCTTTTTTGTTTAATTGCTCCTTATGCTTTTGAAAAAAAAAAAAAAAAAAAAGACTGAAAATGTGGACAATCTGGAAAATGCCTCAGAGCATTGTCTGCAAGAACTTTGAAGCAAAGTGTGAAAGTATAAGCTTTCCTGGTGGCATTACAGACTTTGTAGTGTGCTGCACTGATGTTCAATGTTTTACCAGGCTATTTTGGAACTCAGTTTTTGCAGGGCCTGGACAGACCCTTGGGTGGTTTAGGTGGAAGCACTGCTGCCCTCCTAGTTCCTTATGAGATGGGCAGAAGACATGAGTCAGGAACTGAGATTCAGGTGGTTGCTAGGGTCCTTGAGCAGCTTGGACTGCAGGGTCATCTGAGCGTACCTGGAGGAGGCAGGAGCCTCAAGGATGCCCATCTGCCCCTTTCTTGTCCTAGGGGGGAGATAGGAAGAAACCCTCATCTGAACTGCTTAAAATCAGTGAAGTATGAGAATATAGGGGCTTCCGATTCCAGTCCTTGCTCTTGCATCTCATATAATGCCTTTCATAAAGTAATCAATCTCAAGTTTAATCCTGTTTAGAAATCCTCTTCACATTTCCAGGCTAAGCTTCTTAATGGACGTTTACTCCCATTTACTCCACTGCTGTCATTGTCCTTTGACTTAATCATGCTTTCCCGCTCCCCAGTGGTTTTGCTGGAAGAGCAATCCTGGCTTTTCTTGGCTTTCAGTTCACAGAACTAAAAAAGTCAAGCTTGTAATCTCTAGGAAAAATGTGTTCTTTGCTTCCCTGATTATCCTCAAATCCTCTCCTTGCACCTTTTCCAGTTTGGATACTTCTTTTTTGAGCAGGAGTGACCTGATTAAAAAGTATTTCAGATAGGGCCTCACCAAAATCTTTTTTGGTAGCATCTCTTTGGTGTACCAGAAGATGATGTCAGGCTGGCAGACAGCATGGGTTCTCTTTTCAGATTGAGCGGGTATCTTATCCTCTCTGCATGATGGCTGGGGTGACAGATGCAGGAACAGCTACACAGTCTTTAGGGCCAGAGTTGTGGCATTGGCTGTGAATTCCTCTGTGCCAAAAATGTGGAGGGGATCAACGTGGCTGCCTATTGTAAAGTTAACTAGAGGCCATCTTTATGACCAGAGAGTTGCCTCACAGTTTCTTGTGTAATACTGATGTGCTGTTCTTAACAGATCCATCAATAACTGCCAGCCAAATATTGGAATTATTAAATGCACAGAGGTCTAGTGACACAGTCCAAGTTATTCTGCTGTTTTGGGTAATGAAACTTCAAAAATGTACATTCGTATTCTGAGAGCTGCTGGGTGTCTTTATAGTTTTATATGATGGCCTGCCTTTATGAAGGTCACTCATTTCAGTAGTTCGGTAGTTTTGAGCTATTTTTCTAAGTATGATTTTATCTCTTCCTTTTCATTCTGCACTATCATTCCCAATATAGCATAGGATCATTAACAAAAGCACTTCATAAAAGAATTGTAGAGGGATTATTAAGGAATGTCAGGCTCAGAATTCAAAATAAACAAAGATTGAACACTTGCATTTCTGTATCGTTAACCCAAGCAGTTACAGGGAGAAGATACTGCATTGGTTAAGCTTGGAGAGACATAAAGCTGTGCCTAAAGCAGAGAAATATTATAGATTATTTATCTACTTATTTATTAAAAAGTCTGTAATCCAACTTGCAGTATGAATACTGTAAGTTTGCAGTTGTTTGCATTTTACACTTTGAATATACCTCACTTTGTCATGTTGCCATCTTTGAATGTGTGGGATGACACATTTTGGATTTTCTTCCAGTCATTATTCTTTAAGACTGTACTCTGTAAAATTAGATCTATGCTTTTAGGACATTGTTTACTTTCAACTTGCTTAATATAGGATAATGTTTGCAGTGGAGGACTATGCAATGCAGCAAATGGTGTTTGCAGGTGATTAAATGTACAGTGAAGCTAAGACACTTGATAATTACAAAACCCGTTGGCTGTAATTGTATTCCAACTCAACAAACATTACTCACATTACATGAAGGAGAAGGTAAACAGCAAGAATTTTACACTTTTTTTTTGAGTGCTTGCTTTTTCTTTGCATTTGTCTTGGGTAAAACTGTAAGGGCAGGGGAGTTTATTAATAAATTTACAGTTAAATGTTCAAAAGCTTTCCTTACAGGTTGAATCTTTTAAAGTTTTGTAGCATAATTGTTGAAGTCGCCTTAATACTTTCATAACAATTGATTTCCTTCTCTTAAAGAAACCTTTTTCACTTGTAGAGATAGAAATACATTATACTGTAAGAAATTATACTTTCTATTTTTACAATTAAATCTGCATTTCAACTGACCTGGGGAAGGGTGACCGTTTTCAGTGATGCCCTCCCTTTCTGCCATCCAGTTATGTACATCCCCATTTATCACCCTCTGGTTTGACAAATGACCCACCAGCAGCTCTGAATACTGCAGAACCATTTGAGGAGGATTGGTGCAGGAGGTGGGATGAGAGGTCCTCACTCCCCAGAGCTGTACCAATTTAAGAGTTCAGTCCTGCAATCTCTACTTTCTGTGGGGAGGAGTAAGAAATGTGTAATTTCCTGTTGAGGTGGTACCATAGTTCATATCAACCTAACTAATATTTTACTAAATTTGAGCCTCCTCTGGTCTCCTCTGTCTGCCAGCGTGTGGGAGAGAAATACTGTTATTTCTCAGTGCTTTTTCTAACTTCAAACTCTCTGATGCTTTGGTTTTGGGAAACTGGAGAAGGTTTTTGTTACTGTGTGAGCTCAGGCATTCATGGAACTCATCTCATGACTATGCAATGATCCAGTACAAATGGAGAGGAGGAGGACTACCCATTTTTAAGGTTAATCTGCAATCATTTTGCATATACTACAGATTATTCTTCATTTTGATCACCCTTGGAATGCTTTTACCCTGTATCAACAAAGTATGAACAGCTCATCATAGCTGGATACAATTACAGGCTTGATTCATTAACAGTAGTGTGGAGAGTGTCCTTAATATATTGTTTGCTGAAGTGAAACAGAAAAAGTGGGAAGTGCACTTTTGTCATAGCAACAGTGATGACACAGAGCAGTAGAGTAATCATTTTGGAGATTATTTTTAACATGGGCAGTGATGCCAATAGCACAATGGGCCTTTAATCTTCAGGAGCTGATATTTTTTGACGTCCTCAAGTACTGTGCAAAAGCTCTGCTGTAGGAATGTATTCTCTCAGCTGCAGAAATCTGCCATGGAGTGAGGAGCATTAAGGGATAAAACTGACCACTAATTGAATCTAGTTTACCTAAGGTGTGTGGAAGTGTATTATTTTCATTGTTAAAGTATGCAGATAATATCTATATAATAAATTAGTAATCAAAACATTTTTATTTAGGTTCTCTCCCCATTCAAAAAGGGAAAAAGGTGAAAGAGAAATGGGTCAGGGTGTTGTCCCAGCTTAGGGTCAGGGTGGCCCCTTACACCTATAACAGAGGCTCTCTGTTAACCCCCCTCCCTGCCCAAAGGGGAAGAGAAAGGAAATATGTGGAGGGAGACTTAGTGATTAGAAAAGGAAACTAGAACAGCTTTAATAAAAATAATAATAATAAAAATGGAATATATACAAAACCAGTATTGAACCGACCTCCCCCCCGGTAATTACGACTGATGCTGTTGAGCAGGCAATGAGAGAGTCCCAGACTGGGCCCCGCAGCAGATGGGAGCTGTGTTTGGGAGCTGGATTCTGGTACCAGATTCAGGAACACACTGATTCGGATTGAAGGCAGAGCAGACAGAGTCCTCCTTGGATGCTCCGAGGAAGGATTTGAAAGAGGACCTGAGCCAAGCCAAGCTGGCAAAGCGGTCCAAGAGGGCAAAGAGCCAGGAGAGGAGCCCTGAGCGAGACACCCTCCAGATCCCTCAGCTTTATACCGAATATGACATGTGGGATGGAATACTTTGTTGGTCAGTTTGAGGTCACCTGTCCTGGCCAGTTCTCCCTGCAGGTGCGGCCTTTCCCTTCCTGCACCCTCATTGTGGTGCACAAGATCCAGCAGTGGCCTTGGTCTGCACACCAATCCTTGGTACTCACTCTAAACATGGGGTGTTATCACTGCTGGCAGCAGACACTGCCTGTGAATGCAGGCTTCTAATTTCAGAAAGTGCAGTTAGAAGAACTGAGTTGAAAAGCAAAATCACTGAACAGAATTAGTTCTGTTCTCACACTACCCAGGACAGTAGTGGTGTTTGTTTTGCTTTGACCAGATTCCCAAATTTTCAACTTTTAGTTTCATCTATTGGGAACTTTTGCATATTGCTTTCAGTCATTCTGTTCCCTGTGCATTTCCTTCTCTTTACCAAATCTTTTACCAGATTACTGGCAGTTCCACATGCTGGCACCAACTTTGGGCACCTAATGAGCTTTCAGTTGAATGCACTTAGAGCTCCTTCTTGGCCATCACACATCCCCTCAGAAGCTTGTAGTTCTTGCTGTTAAATAAAGATGGGTAGTTGTTCTTTGTATTGAGTCAGCAGCAGATAGGGAATGTGATCAGATTTTCTTCTGGCATTTCATCCTTCTTCCAACCACATTAACTCCATAGAGTTTCGTAGCTGCTTTTTATTTGTGTGTGTTTGTTGGTTTATGGCATGTGGCTTAATGGAATGAGACTCACTAAACCATCTAGAAGGCTTTTGCCCAGTTTTTGTCTCCTTAAAGTAAGAATTTATCATCCATTTCTACACTACCAGCCTTATTAGAATAATAACATATCGAGTCACAAGCAAGTAATTAGTAGCATAGAGCTGTCTGGAAATGAAAGCTTTTCCTGTGCAGGAAAAGAGCTTACTTGTACCTTCTGCCCTAACCCAGGTTGAGGCTGACTTGCCCTTTTTAAATTCAGGTTATTCCTAAAAATACACTGATGTTCTGTGAACTGGTTAAAATGCTCTACTGGAATTACCCATCCCACAGTGGGTTACATATTTTATTTCTGATACTGCAAAACCAAGCAAAGAAGTCCTCAAAAAAGCAAATTGTACAGAGCAGTATTGTAGTACCTTGAGACTTTCTCCGTTTTTACCACCTACTATCATTTTAAATACAGTGGCAATCTAAGTTATTTACTGACTTGTTTCAAAATTTGGCATATTTTTGTGTTAATTTCAGTAAATGGATAATTTCTTACATTTTAAGACTAGAAAGGACTGTGAGGTGAGATGATTTGACCACCTGTGTATGACAGGCAAATGTGTTTTACAAAATTACTTTCTTAAATTAATCCCTAAATTAGACTAAATCCTTCTATCCTTAGGACATTAAACACAGGAATAGGGCAGGAGAAGTGATGCTGTGTAAAGCTTGTTAATAAATGAGCCTTTTCAAATACTGTTTTGGAGAGTAACATTTCTCAAGTAATTTTTTTTTCCTATGTGTTAATTATGCTATTTTTGAAATGTGTAAAGGCTTTTTATTAAAGTTAAAACTGTCACTATGAATTTATTATCTCTGAGTTGTTCATATAATCCTTTAATGAAACAACATCAAAACCACCCTGGAAGGAGGTATTTTGGAGGAGCTCTGGCACGTGGATGTTGCCATGGATGGATACAACCGGAGTGGTCTCAGCAGCGCCTTCTGAATGCTCAAAAAATGTCTAGGAATATGTCTTGACCATCCTGTCTGCTGCGCTTCCCATCCATGCCCTTTGGCTGAATCTGGGAGTGACAGCTCACTGAAGGACAGTGCTTGAAGAAACGTTCCTGCAACAGTTGTCACGGGCGAGTTGTTCTGCCTCACCCTGCCAGCACAGGAGCATGTTTGCCTTAGTGACTGTCAGGGTTGCATCAAGTGCTGGTGTCATTTTCATCTTCTGTGGGATTGCTTTGAAATTGATAGTTTTGCAATACCTCACTGGATCAGCGGGGAAAAACCATTCATGGTGTATGTTTTATGGAGGCATTCTAGTGCTTTCTGACCTCAGAGCAAAAGAAAATCCTCATAGACATAGAAGTGGCAAGGGTGGTCACATCAGTACAAGTTATGGGCCTGGAAAGGTGCAGACTTATTTGATACCAGTGCAACTTTGTATGGGTGCTTCATAAGGTAGTGTGAGTGTTGATCATGGAATCACAGGCTAAGAGGGGTCCGAAGGCACCTCTGGAGATCATCTAGTACAACCCCACTGCCAAGCAAGTTCACCTACATCAAGTTGCTGAAGAACGTCTCCCCGTGGGTTTTGAAAGTCTCCAGAGAAGGAGACTCCACAACCTCTCTGGGCAGCCCGTTGAAGGGCTCTGTCCCCCTCACAGTAAAGAAGTTTTTCCTTATGTTTAGGTGGAATGTCCATGTTCTGGTTTGTGCCCATTGCCCCTTGTCCTGTCACTGGGCAACACTGAAAAGAGACTGGCCCCATCCTCTTGACCCCAACCCTTTAGAGATCAATAAGCATTGTTAAAATCAGTCTTCTCCAGGATAAACAGTCCTATAGATCTCTTACTTAGCTTTGTCTCGTAAGAGAGATGCTCCAGTCCCATAATACTCTTTGTAGCCCACCATTGGACTCTCTCCAATAGTTCCCTGTCTCTCTTCAACTGGGGACACCAGGACTGGACACAATACACCAGATGTGACCTCAGTAGGGCAGAGCAGAGAGGGAGGAGAACCTCCCTCGACCTGCTTAATGTACTCTTCTCAGTGCACTCCAGGATAGCACTGGCTTTCTTGGCTACAAGTACACACTGATGGATAAACCTTGTGTAGTTCCAACCCTGCAAAACCAAGCATCTCTCTGCCTTAAATATGTGAAGGATTGCATATTGGGTTTAGGTTTCAGGAGTACTTAGAAACCTTGGTGGGTGTCTCCCTTCATTTTTAGGTACTTTAAACCTTAAAAACATGGCCTTTCAAGTTTAACAAGGTTATCACAGAAGTAATGGTAGATAGAAATGTCTGGTGGTTTTTTATGCTCCAGTGTTGAAGACCATGTGATCTGTACTGTGCACTCTTGAAGGGCTCTGCCTGTCTGCCCAGCCGGCACCTGCAGGCAGCTCGAGGACCTTTTCCTAGTGTCATCGTGAAATTAATGGGGGCTTGTGCCTTTGGGCAGGAAATCATCTGCTGTAGAATGACACATCTGCTTGGGAACACTTCATTTTTCAGTTCAAAATTCGTTTCCTTCCACTGTGGGCATGAGCTAACTATTATGAGAAGGTAATGAGCTCCCAGCAGCTCTCGCAGTTGTCGTGTGGCGGAGGATGTCAGGGGTGGGTGAGTACCTCATGTGCGGCTATTCATCATGATCACATCAGTCTGTGAACTCTGGTACCTGCAGGTCTATTAGTTCCTGGCTTCTCCTTTCTGCTTTTACTAAGATCATCTTGTAGAGATGAGTTGCTTTTTGGGAGTGGCCTTTTTACCTAACCTTTTTTAGTGCTTTCGAATTCTGAAGAATTCTCTTATTTTTAAAGCCAAAATGCTGGTAGATTTAAGTTCTACAGCATGCTCTGGATTGTGGATTTTGTTGTGACTTTTATTCTAACCTTTTTGTTTGTTTCCACTGGAGGAATATATTCTTGTTTTATATAGTAACAGTTGGTCTTTTTTTCATTCTGCTGTTATAATCAATGCTTGTTTTTTGAAGCTGTGGAACAGTTTGTAGGGATATACAAACACTGCAGTCACAGGCTGTACTGCCCCAAGTTGTCAGAGCTGAGAGCCCTGTGTGTGTTTATGCAAAGACCACAAGGTAGAGGTGTAGGGAAAGCATCACTTTTTGCGGTGAGAATTCCAGAAAGAAACTAGACTGGTGATGAAAGAAGCCCTACATCTCGTCTTTCCTACTTCAGGAAATACTCCCATCACATCCTGATTGTAATGTCCAAAGGATGTATAAGAACAGGATGTATTGCTGTAGAATAAAAGTGAATAAAGAAAATGGCGTTTTGGTTGGTTGGTTGGTTGGTTTTGGAAAGACAAACATTTGACTACACTGTATTTGACAGCTAGCACTGAGTTAGTTGCAATTGAGCATGAGAGCAAGGAATTGCCAGGCTTCGAGGTTTGTGGAAACATTTTGCACAAAGTTTTTAATTTTTCTTCCATCTTGCCTTGTTATCTTGAATTAATTTTAAAAATATATTTTCAGGTTTTTAATCACTATAAACCCAAGATTTTCTGATTTCAAGCTCTAAATTCTGTCTTACTGTGGGAATGTCATGCTAGATGAGTCTAAAGCATTTCTACATCAAAGCTCTGGGCAAGCTGGGATTTGGCTGTGGGAAGCAATAAGTTCATGTGGCCACAGGAGTACCAAACTGAGCTTCCAGGGAAGCTTTCAGCTACAGACCTTGGAGGCTGGATCCTTAGGGTGCAAGTGCAAGTGTCTCCTGACTTGAATGCTGCAGGGTTCATTTAGCTCTATTTGTGATTCCTCTGTAGAAACAAGGTACTTAAGAAAAGAAGAGCAATGTTTTTTGTTGTTTTGGTTTGGGGTGGGGGTGAGTTTTGGTGGGGTTTTTTTCCACTTTTTCTGTTTCTTACTTTTATATCAGTAAAACAACTCCTTGTCACGTCTAATTCTTTAGTGTTGCTTTGCCCTCTGAAGATTTTTCGCTTTGTATTCAGTCCTAGACTTCATGAGATGGAATATGCCTCAGTCAGATGCTATGTCTGAAGTTAAAATAGTATTAGTTATTTAAAGTAATATTTTAGACATGGGATATTGTCTTTAGTATGGCTGTTTGTGCAGCTAATAAGAGAGCTATGCCATGGATTCACAGCTCGTTGATTACTCTACAATTCGTCTCTCTGTGTACTTAGTGCATTTTAAGTAGGAGATAGCTTCCTCTGCTATGAGTCTTGCATTTATAGTAGGGTAAGAGTAGGCTGAATGTTACTTGTTCCCCACCAGCACACCCAGGGCATCCCCTAAGAGCTGTAAACTTTTTCTTCAACTCCCAGGTTGTATCATCGCCCAGCTGTAGCAGAAACCTTAAAAAACCAAACCAAACCCCCCACCTTATACCATGTTTATCAGTGTAAATAACCTAGTCTGGACTAGAAATCATGGTTCCAGGAGTGACCAATACACACGGATAGTGCTGCATGACTAATCTCTGGAAACTTTTGTTGTAGACGGGTATTTTCCAAGTCTGACAAATCAGGAATATATTTGTTTTGCCTATATTGCCATGTCTATAGCAGAAGCTCGCTTGATGGCTGCAGTGTATTAGCTGTTATCACCCACTTTCAACTCCTTATTTCCATTCCTGTCTCCATTGATTTTCTGTTGCTTGATTAAATAAGACCTTAAATTAATTTTTAAAACTTAATTTAGTAATTATTAATAATAAATTTAATAAAAATTAAATAAGATTAAGAATCATTTTGGTCTGGTTTGCTACATCAGTTTGCACTTGGTTGTCATGTTGTGTATGTTTTGGATTTGGATTAAGTAAAAGTTGAAGATATACATTTTGAACGAAAATTGCACACACTTTTGGTTTCATTGCAAGACATCTCTGAGCAGACCAAATCCTGATATGCACTGCAGAGGGAGATAAAGCTGTTGGTATTACAATAGGAAGTTTAAGAATAGCTTTCCCAGGTGACCTTACCATGTTCTTCCAGAAATAGCAGTGAAACTAGATGACCTGACTAGGTATTTATCTAACACGTCGTGGTTCCCGCTTGAAGGCAGATGCAACAGTAATATTCATTGGTGAAAATTAATCTATACTTTCAGTTTTATTTTCTTTTTTAATTTAAAGATTAAATCTCTGTGATCCAGCAAGCCTCTCTACTCTTCTTGTCCATTGTTTTGTTTCTGTGTGTCTGCACCTGGAAAGAATTCCCCAGATGGTACAGTTCCAATATTGCTACTCTGCTGCGGCTGCAGAACTGCACACTTCTCTTTGGGCACACTACTGGCCAGACACAACACTATTTCCAGGTAGATAAACATGAAACAAAAAAAAAGTTACTAAGTAGAAGACTATAGATAGTTTCTAAAGAACATGTTCTGTGTTTTACCCCGACAGCTGAGTTAAAAATGCTCAGATGATGCAGTGCTAACATCTGTAGTCAGTAGGGGGAGGCACTTAAGGATACTCAGGAAAGGGATGAAGGATGCTCTGTAAATAACTGGGTGAGTTTGAGTTTTAGGGCAGTAAAAAACCAAAAAACAAACAAACAAACAAACAAAAAAAAAAAAAAAACCAAAAAAACTAAGGGAAAAAAAAAAAAAAAAGAAAAACCCACAACAAAAAACAAACCTCTGGAGCCAGATGTCCAAGTTGCAAGCCTGTGCATGCTGAATTGTTGAATGAAAGCCGTGAATTTCATCATTCACAGAATCATAGAATGTTTTTGGTTAGAAGAGACCTTCAAGATCACCTAGTCCAGCCTTCAACTCAACACTGCAAGCTCACCACTGAACCATGTCCCTGGGCACCAGGGCCATTTAAATGCCTCCAGGGATGGTGACTCCACCACAGCCCTGAGTAGACCATTCCAGTGTTTGATAATCCTTTCAGTGAAGAAATGTTTCCGAATATCCAGCCTAAACCTCCCCTGGCACAGCTTGCATCCATTCCCTCTGGTGCTGTCACATGTCACCAGGGAGGAGAAGCTGTCCCTCTCCTCACTCCAACCTCCTTTCAGGTAGTTGTAGAGAGCGGTAAGGTCTCCCCTCAGCTTCCTCTTCTCCAGACTAAACAACTCCAGCTCCCTCAGCTGCTCCTCATAGGACTTGTGCTCTCAGCCCTTCAGGAGCCTCACTGCCCTTTTCTGGACATGCTCCAGCACTTCTATGACCTTCTTACAGTGAGAGGCCCAGAACTGAACACAATATTCAAGGCCTCGCCAGTGCTGAGTACAGGGGGACGATCACCTCCTTCTTCCTTCTGGCCACAGTGTTTCTAATGCAAGCCAGGATGCTGTTGGCCTCCTTGGCCACCTGTGTGCATGGCTGACTCATATTTAGTCAACTATCAATCTATATCCCCAGGTCCTTTTCCAACTTGCAGCTTTCCAACCACACATCCCCAAGTCTGTAGCTTGCCATGGGGTTGTTATGAC
>JAAGNO010007477.1:63878-136715 GCA_033439905.1 Ceryle rudis
GAACTGGCACTTGGCTTTGCTGAACCCCATGCACTTAACCTTGACCCACTGTTCTGAGCTGTCTATGTCCTGCTGTAAAGCTTCCCTACCCTCTAGCAGATTGGCACACCCACCTAGCTTGGTGTCATCTGCAAATTTACTGAGGGTACACTCAATCCCCTCATCCAGATCACTAATAAAGATATTAAAGAGAACAGGCCCCAGTACTGAACCCTGGGAAGCACCACTTGTGACGGGATGCCAGGCAGATTTAGCTCTGTTCACTACCCCTCTTTCAGCCCAGCCATGCAGACAGTTTTTTATCCAGTGCAGAGTATATTTATCCAAGCATTACACCATAAGTTTCTGAAGGAGAATGCTGTGGGAGACAGTGTCAAAGCCGTTACTAAAGTACAGGAAGACAACGTCCACAGCTCTTCCCTCATCCACTAGACGGGTCACCTTGTTGTAGAATGAGATCAGTTTAGTCAGGCAGGACCCGCATTTTGTAAACGGATGCTGACTGGGCCTGATCACCTGATTGTTTTGTATGTGCCATTCATCTGTAGTAATTGCATCCTTTGGAGAGGATCAGAGAGTAGTAAGTGTAAAAGGATCTATAAAGGAGCTAGTGTCATGGAACAAACCAGATGAAGGTAGGCTCATATGATGTTCTAGTTAAGGACTGAAAATGTAATGGGAGATTGTTGTACCCAAACATAGTTCTTCATCAAGGCCTCATCTTCAATACTTCCTGTTTTCAAGAGAACTGTAGTGAAACTGGAAGTGGTACAGAAGAGGGCTTGCAGGAAAGGCAAGGATCAAAGAGGTGGAAAGTCTGTGTGCTGAGAACTGGGAAATGCACAGAGAGAACTTTTCAGTTTAGTAGAAAGTGTGGTATCTGGAAGTGGCTAAGTGTAAGAAAATTCGGCCTAGAATTCTGAGCATGTTTCTAAGGAGGGAGCTCCTCAAGAGCTTTCCATCAGGAAGAACATGGAATTCGTAACTTCCCATACAAAAGGCAGTCTGCAAAAGAACAGGACTTAAGAGGTTTCTTCTGTTTTTTTTTTGTCCCTAGAATGCATAGCAGCTGTTGAGCAAGCTCTGTATTTGTTTGAGAACAAATCTGTTTCAGTTTTAGTTATAGGGCTATGTGTTGGAAAAAGGTGTGCAACTCATTTTGTATTCACTTAATCACATCGTCTCTGTTTTCTACCTCTTCCACAGCCATTTATGTTTTACTAGATTGGCAGCCTTCAGTGAAAAAATTGAAGAAATGTAATTCCTGCCCTGAAGTCAGGGGGGGAAACTCAGAAAAACAGATTACAGAGCTCAGGACTATAAGCTACAACTTCTGGGCTGAGTATTTATAATTTTAGATTTTTTGCACCCAAAGTAGGGAGGGAAATCAGCTGAAATTAGCTATACACACTTGGAACAAGATGAGAGCAATTGGCCATGAAGGCCAATATTATATTAGACGTACTGTGTAATCTTGACTTTCAGCATTTCTATACAACTTTCAGTCAGTAATTAAAATAAAATTGCATTTAGCATAAGACAAGAAGAACATTGTCTTGCTGGCAAGCTTATAGCTAATTGTACTAGTGATCATTTAACTGCTTGTGTGTGCTTGAAATTTTCTACCATATACACGGAATATGTAGAAGCAGAGTGGCCCTGCAGCATATCAAGGAGATGAAAATATTGAACTTCCAAGGGCAGTCTGTTTCATTTTGTAATTTGAGGTTGACTTGGAAGCCAAATACAATAAATTGCTGGTTCTCCTTCTCCATTAGTGATTTTCATTGTTTGCAAAGATCCTATTCCAGTGTAGTTATAAAATGTTTGACAAGCCTCAGCAGATGATTTAGTGAAAAATTTTGAATCTAGCTTACACAGTAAAGGGTCTGAGGTCTGCAAGAAAACATGGATGTTTCTACATAGGTTTAGCTTAGAGGTGAGGAACAGAGTTTTGTTAAAAATGCTGGTTCATAGAAAATGAGGTTTTTCATGAGGATGCATTGCTTTTGACTGTTTTTTTGCATAGGATTTTGAGGTCTGGAATGAAATATCTTCCTGGGCACTGAACTGAGACAAACCTGTGACCTTCTACAGAAATACTTTAACTGCAGAATAGCCTGCTAATTAGGACTCTACTAGGATGTAGCAGATTTGTATCCAAATGCACGTTCTGCCCCATGCAGTCTCCAGCTTTTGACCTTGATCTTCTGTACACCGAGTTCTTCACAGGTTTCTTCTAAACTAGATTTGTAGCTGTATTACCTATTATTGTGAAAGGAGTGAGGAGAAAAGTAGTGGACTTCTGGGTTAACATAAATTATTTTGTGAGTCACTTTCTTCTGAAAGTCCTTGTAACCCTGGGGTTTAGGGTACATCAGAGTTTGCATGAGATGTGTGTACTACTTCATTCTGGAAGAAGGGACTCCAGGGCTTCCTAGATGTTAGATCTCAGGTGTCTAACCATTCCTCTTGACATTTGGGAACTTTTCAGGTATTGCACACTGAAAGGTACAGTTTGGTGATGGATCACAGCTGTATGGAAGGTGGAGGGACGTGTTTTTGTCTCCTGGAAAATGTCTGTAGTTGGTGCTCTGTCCATAGCTGCTCTTGTACCACCTGTGAGAGTCTTATCAAAAGCTTATCAAAAAGAGCAGCATAGTAATACAGGGGCAGTGTGGTAGAAGTGGCTACTTGTAAGTCTGTCTGTGATTCCAGGCTCTAAGGCTTCTTTGGTTCAGAAAGTGAAATCCTGACTTCCCTCTCCCTTCAGAACCAGTTTTCACAACCCTGTTTGCAGGGATGCAGCAGCGGCAGCAGTTCCTTGGGGATGTGTGGACAGCAAGACCCTGAAGCTTGTGTCTGCCTTAGAGGTACTACAGAAATTACCAGGGGCAATTAGATTTTCTGACCTGGCAAAAATAAATACAGCATTTACCGAAAATGGTAATTTTGTGAAGATACTAATTTTTCATCTCTAAGGGTGAAAGCAAATTCTTCTATGGTTTAAATATCACCATTCTGCACAGAAGGGCTGCTGGTTCCAGTGTGCGCTCTCTGCATGGGTTATTTTTAGGCGTTGTGGAGAAGTCTGCCCAATGTGATCTATTTTCTCATGTTTTTACCCAGTGGGGATGCTTAGCAACTCCATGACTCTTTGCATTCATTTTAGATGTAAATGTTGTAGACTTCTGCTTATACTTTTCTGTATTATCTGAAGCTGTGTTTCCTGTTTGAGTGACATCTCTAATTACAGACATCCTCAGGATTTAATAAAGACCATGAATAAGCTAGACTCAGGATTTTGGCCCTGTTTGCCAACTTATGTCAGAATCTGAAGATATATTTGTGGTGATGTTTCTTTCTTTTAAATTAATTCTGAAGTTGTTTACTTATTGCATGTTGGTTTGCCTCTGATTCTCTGACAGTTTTGCAATAGTATTGATTTATTACAACCAAATAATTTATTTTTATTTTCTCCTATAGCCTTTGGGTAACCAAATGCCCAAACTTTTCTTTTCTCACAGTGTTAGATTTCAGTCACGGCTTTGATAGTCTTCCTACTATCATAGTCTGTTTTCTCTGTATAGACCTATTCTGAATATATGTTTAATTTATGGTGTCATCCCATTCTATGTGGGTTTAGTATCCAGTGTGTTGCCATTTGTTGGTTTGAACCATACAGTTTTCATTCATACTGTCCTGTTGTGATAATTCGTATACTTCTCCCAGTTCATTCACATCATTAAAGTTACCTTTCTGAATAACTATAATTTATATTTCTTTTTCCCCTGTAGACTTTTTTAAAAATAGTCAAAGTTTTCGGAATCTCTGAAAATTATTCCACTGTCTGTGTAACCAAATGGTAAGTAAGGCAGAGGAATCCTCCTGCAGGTTGTAAATAAAAATCTTTCATGTCTCTAAGTTTTAAGATGGTGATCAGGTGGACTGTCTACCTGCAGTGCCAATCACCTGCCACTTTATTTGGTGGGGTACCAAAGTAGATGCTGGTGTGAAAATTACACCGTCTTCATAGCAACATTTTTTGGCCAAAGTGTTCTGATGCAGAGCAACTTTTCCTGCTATCTGGGAGCTTGGTCAATGCAAGTTTCTAATTGTGGGATTTTTATTGTGTTGCTTTTTAAAATAATATTAATAAAATATTAGTTAATGTAATAAAAATTACTTTAGTAGTTAAGCTATCCCACCTGAGATGCCCAAACCTTTCAGTGGGATTCCTGAAGCCAAATCCTAAAGGAATCTTAAAGCTTGTGGGTCATTCTCTGCATGCTGAAAAGCAACTGTGGGAAACATACAAAAGATAAAGGAAGCTATGCCATGGGGATGGTTAAGGTAAAACTTTCAGACTTTTACTCTGATTACACAGTAAACGTGTTGGGCCTCATCTCCATCTACTTGGTTGGCACTTACCATTATTACACAATGTTATTACACAACCTGGGACCCTTCTGACATCAGTGGAGTGTATGAGACTGTAAGCCAGGGTAAGAACTGACCTCATACACCAAACTGACCCAAAAAGCTGAATTTGGCAGATGTAACATCTTCCAGGCAGGACAGGATCAAGAGTGTGAGCTGCAAAGTGGGTGCTTTCACAGACTGAAAGTTTTGTTAAGTTTTGGGTTTGCTTAATTCCAGTAAGACACATAATTGTGTTGTGGGTTGTTTGTTTTCTTTTTATCTTTTTTGTTGGTTGGTTGGTTGGTTTGGTTTGTTTTTCTCAGTTGAGAAGAAAGATAAAAAAACCCAGACAAAATGTGCATTAGCACTCCTGCATCCTCCTCCAAGCAAATGTTAAAAGTTAAAAAGTCAAGTGCAAAGCAGTGATTTGGGACCTACTAATTTATTATTTTTTTATTTAATTGGGAAAATCCATAGATTTTTTTTTCTACTATGTTTCATTTTCTCTAGGTGCCAACTATGTTTAAAGCAGGAGTTTTAATTTGAAATACGCTGAAATTAATCCCACTGAGCAGGAAGAACCTCTCAGGCGTGAAGGGTATTTCTTCACTGTAGAGAGGAAATTATTTTGTTCACTTTCTAAGGAGGCTTTACTACAGTGGCTCATAAGTACTTTATGAAAGAAGCCACAATACTTGTCCTTTATGGACAAGAAATCCTATATTTACTGGGATTACTGCCTTTCTTTAATCCAGTTCCTTATCAGCTATTGTGGGAGGAAGAGAGCAGCAGGGGTTTTGGTCTTTCTGCAGCTGAAGAAATGACAGTCTTTAAAGGAATCTTTCAGGCAAAGTAGAATATGGCAATTACGGTAACAATTGAGTCCTGGTTTCACGATGGAAGAGAGCCCTTGCCATCTGCTGCAAAGAACAGCCATTTCCCATGACCTACTAATTAAGCCTGTACCAACATCGTTAATGGCCCTATTTGTACAGGACAGTTTATCTGTGGGTGTGTGGGAGCGTGTGTCTGAATCAGAAGAAATTGTTCCTTTACCTCTGCAGCGATCGGTTTTCTTGCAGAAATGCTGGTCTTCATGATGACTTGTGGTGTTTCAACTGGCTATGTGCAAATGTTAACTGGACATTTGCATGTCATGTTGACGGTCACCTCTGGAGAAATGTCAGCATATCTTTGAACTCCCACACCAGTGGTTCATGTTCCTGCACACTGGGAGAACAGGAAGGCGCTATGGATGGAAATGCAATATGTAGGGTCCTAAAACCCTCCTTCCCACTATCAGAATAGCAAGTGTAGATGAATTGGTCTCTGAAATATCTTTTGCTGGTGATAATTTCTTTGCACACCCTCCTTTTCTTGTTTGGATTTGAGAAGTGTGCTACAACAGCATGCAGTTTTTGGAGCAGCTTGTCAGTGATGCCCTTGGGGACCTCTTACACTGTTGGTGTCTGGCTGTTGGGAATAGTCTGATCAGTCTATCTTTGCTCAGTGTGAATTCTAATGCACAGGTGTGGGGGATTCTTTTAACCCTTTTAATGGAGGATCAGCAAGTTTGAGATGGATGCAGAGGCTTTAAGAATTTAATAATCATTGCTCTGGGAGGTGTTAGCAGGAGATCTGTCTCTTCCCTGACAGCACAAAGATTAAAAAATAAAACATCAGAGTACCCTAGCTGGCATCCAAAGTGAATGAGTCACTCCTAATGCTACTAAAAAGCTAATTCTGCCTTGACTTCAAAGAAAAACATCAAAGGCAGTTTTGCTGTATATCCAGGTGCTAAAGAAAGAGCTTTTCCATGCTTGCTGCTTCTCTGGATGAGAGTACAGAGGAGTGTTGTGCTTGCTCACTATTGATATTGAAATCGTTACATTCAAATGAAGCTTATTGAATATGTTGCTGACACAAGCAAGGGAACTACACCAGCAGTTTGACAACTGCTCTGTGATTTTTACAGAGGATAAGCCACACATGAGAACTGAGCTAAGACAGCAGGAAATGAGGAGGAGTTCCCTGATTTTCCTAAACAGCAAAGATAATATTCTCTGTGGGATCTGTTCCATAACTTGCTCTTTATTGCACATTTCTCCTGTTTTACACCCCAAAAGCCCTTTGGCCTTCTGCATCACTTAGTCTTTATGTATATGCTGTCTTGGCTCTGTGTGTCAGTGACCATCAGGCACAGAAGTAGCTGCCTCAAGAGTGTTCTGCAGCCCCGTGCTGGCTGGATTCACCACGTGTCTCCATGTGTTCCTCAGCAAATGTGAGGCTCTTGATTAACTTTTGAAGAGAAGATTAATCAAAGACACAAAGCCAAGTGAGAAGTGGCATTTGGAAGATTCTTCTGAACTCCTTATAGATTTCTTTGAGAATAAATAATTTTCTGTGGAGAGAAGTGTAGTAGTGCTTATTTTTGTGGACTTCATTAACGTGTTTGAAATGGAGATGCATGGGAGAGGATGGAGATTAGTATGAGAATTAAAGGGTGGATAAGCAATTGATCATGTGAAAGGATAACATTCATTTGAAAGAAGTAACTTATAGGAGGAAGATTACTAACAGAACTTATCGAGGAACAGTTTTCAAAGTAAATGTGGTTAGTGTTTTCACTTAACAGATTTTGAAACAAAATCAAGGACTATGTCTAATGAAGGTTAAATTCACAACAATGTTATGATTATTTCATTTAATACTATAGGCTAAACAAGTCTTCCAGTTAGGCTTGGGTAGTTTACTGAAATGTAATACTTGAAAGGCCATGGTCAAGTAGAAAAAGGACATGATGATGATGACAGGTAAATAAAAGAGAACAGCAAATTTCTGATTTCAGCTAGGGCTTCATGCAAATGTTGGGGCTAGAAAAGTTTATAAGATGTTTTCTGGAAGAGATGCAGATTATGAGGATATAGGAAAAAGTTCTTTTACATCACCCTCCTTAAAAAAAACCCGCGAACAAAAACCAAACGATTAATTATATGACATAGTGACTATTCAGTAAGCCTGAAAAAAATTAGTAGAAAAATGAAATTTGTTTTCTTCCATGTCTTTATTAGAGAGCTGTTGGGATAAAGTATTTCACTTCTGCTGTGGCTTTTTAAATGTATTTTGTGAGCTTTCTGTTTTTCTGACTTGTATGTTCTGAGAATGTGTGAGTAAATGTAGCACTCTTGAAGTGAGAAATCTTGTTGCCTGGTACATGCAAGCTACCTGCTAACACAGTCTCTGCTCCCACCAGCTCATCTCCTTGCTGAACTGTAACATAAGCTCTTGTTTTAGTCCACTAATGGATGACACACAGTGCCAAATTGATTTTCTCATCTTAATGACGTGTAGACTGAGCTCACGCTACCATTATTCATGTTTCCCTTCAGTTGTGACCTATGGCTGAATTTGAATCTGATCTGTGTGGTGAATTGCATCAATTCTCTGTGCTCTCCCTTCTTTCTAGCCATCTGTATTAGAAATCCTCTATACTGTGTTTCAGCTTTTGCAATTATTATTATTATTTTTGCTTTTTATCATTAATAACAGAGATGTGAAATATGTTTGCAAGATGAGTGAAAAAAGTAAATGTCATGGTAGACAAAATAATTTTCAGCCACTGATTTAAATCAAGAAGGGGGGAATTCTGAAAAATATCAATAAAATCAAAGCTACCTTTATCTGTTGAACGTAACACATGCTGCAAGTGGCTTGGGTTTTGGAAATGCAGCTGGGGAAACCGGAGGTCTTAGCAGTGCAGATAATAACTTTGGAAAAGTTATGTCTCTGCTCTGTACATCTCCAGATTAAGGATAATATTTCTCAAATACCTGCTGAAACTTAACAGCTTTCTGCAGAATCTTTGAAGAAGCTAAAGGTGGTCTGAAAACTTCCAAATTTAGTGTCACCTCTCACTGTTGTAGAGTGATCTTCTAGTGCTCTAAATTCAGGCCTTGGAAAGAAAGATTGCCTGTTAAAGTCAGGGAAAAATAAAGCACATACCTAGACTTGAAGGGCTTTATGGATATGCCTCATTAGAGAAATTCTAAATAATACCAGTGGAGGGAAGAACAGAGCCAGCCAGTCTTGCTATTTAATTTGTTTCTCACTCATCCTTGCATATGCATGTGCACATAGTATGTTTTCTGAATAGGTCTAAGCATCATTCATGGCTTTCTGGAGCTTGCTAAACTCGGGAAACTTTCAAAGTTCAGATACACTTTGTTGGAATTCATTGTATTGCCATATATAGTGGTTTTTAATAATTGAATTAATCTAAAATTTGGAGAAAAAAAGAATAAATCCCCAAAGGTGATATTCTGTCTTTGTCCATACACACAGAGAGTTATAAACAAAGGTATTTCATCCTGCTACTATAACCTTACTGTTCCTTGCTTTCTTCTCTGTTGCACTCCAAGCAAACACCACAAACAGAAGCTCTCTAGCGTCCTGTGCGGTGTCCGTGGCCCCAGTGAGACCACAAATTCACACATAAAAATGGGAGACGGCATGTTCTCTCTAACAGGTGTTTGCAGCATCATCAGCATAGGAACTCCTGTGGCCGTGAGGCTGAGCCGCTCTGGAGCACCTGGGTGGGTTGTTCTGCCCTTGGTCTGGCTGCACACTCAGCCTGCGGCACCAACAGCCTGGCCAGTAGGATGCACCTTGCACCTCTCCTAAGTATTGGTACAGCAGATAATTGCTACAATGTACAAGTCTGGATTAATTATGCTCTTCTGGGATCTGAAGCTCTCAGCTGCATGCTAGTTTCTATGTATTTTATTTTTTTTAATACAGGTTTGCAGTTATTAACATTTATTATCTGTTCTGTTTCCTGGTTTAAGTGGGTGGTGGAAAAATACATTGTAAATGGAAATATTTAAGCAATTAAAATTAAGCAGTACTGTTTTCAAGCATTTCAAGTGTATGGGATATGCAAGTACTTTAGATAAAACATTTTACCTTCCAGCTTTAGAAAATTGCTATTCGGAGCTTCGAGGCAACTTCTTTTACCTAAGCAGAGAGTGCTGGGGTCTAGCAGGTAATCGTGACCTAGTAATCCATTACAAAGATGCAGTTCTAGGCGTGTGTAATAAAGTCATGAAAGGATAGAATAGTTTGGGTTGGAAAGGACCTATAAAGGTCATCTAATCCAATGCTCATTTTGCTTTCTCTTTTCCTCTGTCCAAGTTTTGTAGCTTGGTTTCCTTCCCTTCCTTCCTCAGCTGCAGGAGAGATGATGCTCTGCACCGCTCTGTTTTTATCTCCAGGTAGGGTTTTGTGCTGTACATTGTGTAAGGAAATGTTACTGAGTCTTTCCTCAACAATCCAGTATCAGCTGCATAGTTTTTAATGCCTGATCCAGGCAGGCTCTTTAATCCCAGTAGTTGGAAATTTTCACTCCCTTGTCTTTTTCTACCACCTTGCAATATATTATAATAACATGACATTAGTGAAAACTCAGTTAATGTTCAGACACAATTGCAATAATAATTGACACTGAGTCAGCTGTATTATTTTGGGTGGAAGGAGGATATTCTTTGCGTGTAATGTCTCATAGTGTTACTATGTCTTAATTCTCCCACTCCCTTCTATATATAGGTCCTATATTAAACCAAGAAGCACATGTGCTATTCTCTCATTTGGGGGTTTTACACTAGGTGTTTTGTGAACTCTGCCACTTCTTAGTTGTTCTGATACAGGGAATATGTGAGGGGTTTTTCCATCTATAAAATCTTTTTTCTTTTTTTNNNATTCCATTATTGAAAGGAACATTTTCTGTGAGTCCTGATCTTATTTCATTTCTAGTCCCATCAAACATAAAGCAAGCTTAATGACAAATTGTTTGAAACTGGGAGACCGTTTTGGAAGAATATCATGGTAACGCTAGCCCTGGCTTTTTCACTCATCCTCAGATGTGTGCTGCTGTGTAGCATCAGAAGATCAGTATTGGGCTGGACAGGCTTCTGCCTTCACCAGGGGTGACCATTCCTGTATTTCAGTGTTTTCATACAGCCTTTCCTCTTACTCTCTGGAAAGGTGCTGATGCTATGAGAGATTGCTTGGGATCTAATTTTCATTCTTAATACTTGACATTTTTGAATTTTACACAAATATCATTGTAGCTGACTTGAAAATGGATAAGGAAGGAGAACAAGATTTCACTTCTCAATGACACAAATGTCATTGTGCTGGGCAGGTGGCTTTCAGATAGATCAATGTATGTTTGCCTTCCTTGGAAGTTTCTTCTACTGTAAAGCTGCTTTAAACTGTAAGCAAACATTTAGTGTGTTAAACTGACATTGTGGTTTTTTTTTCACTTCAAGCTTTTAAAAAAGCAAGGAATTCCAAGTAGCTATCAAGAAAGCATATGGTTTTCTTTTATAAAAAAAAACCAACCAAACCAACAACTCGCTGATTTTGTTGAAAGATGTTAAAAATCAGATTTGACCAATTTTTGTCCATGAGGGACCCAGACTTGTTTTACAAATGGAAAATTAAAAAAAAAAGGTGAATGGGGTGTAGTAAATAAAAGGGGGAAAAAGCATGTATAGTAAAATGACTTTTTAATTTTTAAGTTTCACCTCCATTTTTTAAAAAAATTATAAAGGTAACTAGGACAACCCTAACTGTAAAGGATTAAAGAAAGAATATTTAGGTCTTTTCTAAGTTGCTTATGTCAGTGTTTCATCAGTATCTCTTTATTCAGGATTATTTCTTCTATTGCTTGTATCAGACTTCTATAAAGAAACAAGATGTGTCTTGATTTCTTTCAGTACCTACCTAATAGTGGTGGAAGTGGAAAGGTTTGGCATTGAAGGATGTGAGCTCAGGAGAATTAGGAGCCTGAGAAGCTGCAGCTCCCTTGTCAGAAACAGCATTCCTGGACAAAGTAGGCTTCTGCATGTGGGAAGGGAGCTGATGGGACAAAATTCACTTCCCAGTTCACTGTGCCAGTCTGCCCTGCCCTGCTTCTTTCCCTTTGTCATTTCCTCAATCATTCAAGCGTAGAAAATTTAACAGTCCAAGTAAGTGTGAGGATTTTTTTTTTTTTTTTTTTTTTTTTTTTTGTGGGTGTGGGGTTGTTGTTGTTAGTGTTTCTGGGATGTGAGTAGTTTGTTGGTTTGTTTGTTATAAAGGAGATACAAATCAAAGAAAAGCTTTCTGCATAGGAATGCTTGTTCTAATGTTTGTTCTGTGTCCCTTCAGTATACTCAAAAACACACACAAGTTTCCAAATAATAGTGGGAGTGGAGCCATCCAGAAAGCACCTCCCTCCCCAGTCTTCCTCCATACATGAGTACAAGAGACTTTTGTGCAGTCAAAATTTTCTGGGAGTAGAAGAGCTATGCTGAGATAGCTGAGGTTCAGCATCGAAAGGTATGGTTGTGTGGATGTGGTGTGAGTTCCCTCACTTTAATCATAAGCTCAGTAGTTTCAGAGCACTCAGCACTGAGGGATTCAAAGGATACTCTCTGTTGGCACAAGATCACACGTGAGCAGAGGTTTCTGGACTGCCAAATAGCTGACTAGAATATGAGAACTTAAGCAGCAGTTGAACAGTTGACTTGTAAGGTCTTTTGCTGCTCTGCATTACTGCAGTACTGAGGCGCAGGAATGCAGGTCTCCCTGGACGTGGTCTTCAGTGAAGGCTTGACTTTGGTCAGGAAGGTAGCCACTGTGGCTTCAGGGGAAGCTGCTAAATACAAGGCCATTTGCTCAGCTAAATCTCTTTGTTTCTGTAAAACTCTCTAAAATCCATGATTAACATCCAGGAACTTAAATAAATAAATAAAATAAACTTTTACTTCCAGATGAACTAAATTGCAGTTTGGTACTCTGCTATGTGAGTATGCCACCCTTGTACTCGCTCTCCAGGCCATGTTCGGAATGGTTATTAGTAGGATCTAGTTAGGTCAGTGTCCTGCCTGCAGCTCTGGTTTCTCTGGAAGGGTAATCAAGGCATACAGTATTGCTGCTGTTGGGGTTTCTCTGGGGAGTTTTTTTTGCTGATTTTAAACTTGCCCATTCTTTCTCTGCCCAGAGGAGCTGGATGCCCTCTCACCACCCTCTCCTTTGCAGGTGAATTCGCAAAATAATTTAGAAATACTAATAAATCCATATGCTATGTCAGGGGATAGGAGATTGCTATCCCTACCATACAGATAGGAAAATATAAGACAAAAGCAGCTTTTACTCTGATTTCCTATTTTACTTGTTATTGCACTATGATGCTGAATGTGCAGTTAGACACTGCTCAACACAGTCATTCCTGTAATCATGTAAAAGCAACTGAGTTTCTGAAACTGAAATGCTCTATATGCTTTGCAGTACTGGAGCAGAACAGGGTATATCTAATGACATCACATAAGTACTATTCTGCTGCCACCACCGACAGCCCAGCCAGGTGATGATGCAAGGCTGCATTCCATGTTTCAAGACATAGGTCCTTTCCCCGTGGCAGCAGGCTTTTCAAAAAAGCCACTGTGGGTGCAGTTTAAAGTATCACTCATTCGAAAGTTGATTCATTTAAATGGAGTCCACTGCTAATTCAAACTCACTAGATATTAGCGTGTTCTTACAAATTTCCAAACTGATTAAATCCCTCTAATTTATTTGCCTGAATCATTTCCTCTGGCAGTGAATTCCCCTGGTTAACCCTCTGCTCTCCTAAGGACTATTGCCTCTTTATCTGTTTCCAAAGCTGCTGCCTTTCAGTTTTGCCAGTGCCCCCATTTCAGGTTTCTCTGTAGAGTTCGTGTTTGCTTTACCACTTGATGAGAAATATCCTTGCCTAAGGAAAGAGACTTGAATTTGGCCGCAAGAGGAGTGGGTGGGTATAACAGCTGCATGGAGCTGTCACTCAGGCTCCTGCTACTCTGTGCAGGAGGTAGAGTATTTCCTAATGAATTAAATCCCTTGAATCAGGTCACAACAGGAGAATTTTGTTCTTCTGCTTAACAGCAAAGATAAAAATCTCTATTTACTCTTAGTGCTTTTAATTTTCTATTCCTGTTTTCCTCATCCACTGAAGATGCTAATTTTCTATTCCTGAGCTTGGCAAATGAAAGGGCTTGAATAAGAGTACAACACGTTTTTTTATACATCTCTAGAATAAAGCAAATTGCATGCATCTGACCTGGTCATAAAATGATTCGGGTGACTGGGGGAGGGTTGGTTGGAAGCGGTGCCAAAGCTTGTCCAGAACAGCACAGGCGTTAGTTGAAATGCCACATGATTATCCATTCCTGGGGAAAGGTTGAAGGCAAATGACCTTAAGACAGCACCCACTACACAGAGTGTGGCAGTGAAGTTTCACAGCCTAAACAAGCAGTTCTGCAGCGCAGTAGCTTGTCCAAGGGCTTTAAAGCACTTGTCAGCTTTCCCAAAAGTTCAAATAAGTGCTGTGTTAGAGGAGGAGGGATCCCTGACACACAAGATAATTAGTTTCATCTGACTTTAAGCATCTACATGCAGGTGCTTGAATAGTCCCCCTTTTATTTAATAGTTTTATTGTTTTTATCTTACGTTCCTATATAGCCAATGGAGAGAAAGAGGCACATTTAATGGATGCTCCGTCTGACCCCGTTTTACTCCCTGCAGGAGGATCATAGATGGGCAGCTGAGGTGTGAGCTTCTGCCCTTGCTCTCAGGAACAGCTGCCTTGCAGCCCTGCCTGCTGCCTACTAGAGGGCTGCTTTGAGGGGGGAAGAAACAGCTACAGATAGAAGGAGAAATGGAGCACTAGTAATGATCCTGAGATGGACTAAGTGGTAGTGCTCCCTCCCTCTTTCCTCCTTCCCTCCCAAGTGGTGCTGTTGTGGTTAATCACTTATTTTTGGAGAAGGAGAATACATTTGGGGAATACTCTAAAGTAGTGGAGCTCAAAATAGAGAATCCTTTATTAGGCACAGGTGATACAGCCCCAAAATGCTCTCTTCTGTCCATCAATGCTTTGGTTTTGGTTTTTTGTTTTTTTTTTTGGTATTTGTTTATAGCTATCCAGGAATCTAATTGTCATTTCCTCTTGCTTCGCTGTTGCCTCATCAGAGGCCTACATAGAATACCGTATCTTTGGTTTACAGTAATTTTTATTTATATGTATCTTTGATCTCTCTCCACACAAATACACACGTATATATGTGCTCACATGCACGCTCACAGTGTAGTGGTGCCTGACCATCTGCTTTGAATTACTGGAAAGGAAATTGTATGTAAAGGCCATCCAGGGACTATTAAAGAGAGAGGCAGAGGGAAAGAATACACTCTAATCAGCAGTTCATTAAATAGCAACAACTTGTGGCAGAATTGTGCTTAGGAGACTGCTGAGCACTTAGGCATCCTTAATTGTTTAAATTGGGAATTTGAAAACTTACTAGGATCTTGGATAACTGCTTCTGAGTTACATGAGAAACGAAAAGTAAAAAACTTACCAACATATGAAATCTGACATGTAGCAAACAAGGGTGAAACTCTATCAAAGAGAAATGCAAACATTTAGGAAATTGTTTAAAACAGATAGAAAGGGCAAAACTCATGTGGCAGAAACCAAACAGAAGATGGCCTTCATGCTGTCTGTTTATGGATGGATTTATGAGCTTGTGCAATAAATCTCTTTGGAGATTTGTAAAGGTGCTGAGGGGTTTGAGGGTCAGGGAATATACTTGGAGTCTATACAATAAAAATAATCATAATCAGGAACCAGGAATTTCAGGAACCAGGCTTTCCTGAAAGTAACTCTAGTCAAAGATGCAAAGTCAGCTGTATTTTTAAAAATCAAGTAACACAGTCAGGGTTATAATATTTGCTGTGTATTTTGGGAAGAGGAAGGATATGGGTACTGTAAAAATACTGCTGTCAAGTTTAGAAGGAAAAAGTAGGTCAGGAGTTTTTTATCCTTCCTTTACTTTTACCATAAAGGGATTAAACTTACTTCAGATCTAACAATGTATATAGACCCATAATTTACAGTATATCTTATGTAGGAGGCTGTAGCATTTGTACAAGCAGCATTTAATGTCAGTCTCTGTAGTTAGAGAAATATATGGAGCAGATGAATGCTGAGTCATCAGCTCAACATTAATAACGCATTAATAGCCACTTTATGGACCTCAAATTTGCACGTTCTCCTCCAATGCCAGGAATTCTAAAAGCTTAAAGAAAACAGACAAGGAACGCTGCACTCCCAAACTGCCTTTAACAGAAATTATGAAAATAGGAATTGAGCGAAAGACGGAATTTTTTCAAAACACAAAGTATAAACAGGGTGAAACTTCAGAGTGGTGACCCTAACTCTAGCTACTCCGTCATGTTTTTATGATCTTGTCCATAAAGATGTATTTCATAAAAGCAAAGACCACATGTTTGAATGTCAGTGCCTAAGGTCAGGCAATTGAATGAATAGCCTGACTTTCTTAAAGGTACTGATTGAAGGCTTTATGCCTGAATTGTCTTTGAACTGTGGAGAAACAAGTGCCACTTGTTTTTCTCCTGAAATAGGGCTACTTGTATAGATTTCCAGAAACAGGTTTCATTGCAAGAAGCTACAGATTCCAGACTCTTGAGAAAGGGAGGACACATGGAGTTTCCTCTGGGTGGTGGTAGGTTATATTGCTTCCCATTGCCTCCTCTGACATCGCAGAGGTGTAACACAGGGTGGTTTGCTGGGTGTTATGGTACCTTTGTGGAGACAATGCTCAGATTTGTCAGCTGAAAGAAACGTCAGCCAAGCGATTTTAGAGAAGCAACAGCTGGGGGAATGGAGGTTTCTGGTGTTTTCTGTCTAAAAGCTTTTTTCAAAGTTCAAAACTAAAAACATGCTAGTAGGATTTCTGGTCTTCTCTCAGGTGCTTTGTATAGGTCTAGTGAAGCAGGATGTAGGGATTGTTCAGAAAAGAGCAGAAAGGATTTGAAGGGAAAAAAAAAATTGCTCTCATCCTTCGTCTAAGTTGCATATTCTTCTCATGTTTGAGAAGTCCAAACCCACTTTGCCACCTCTCTTTAGAAATATTCAAGGACTGTAAAATTTTGTCCTTTGTGACAGCATTGCTCTGGCTGCCTGGCTGGAGGAGATGGGTTGGAACATTGCTGAGATCTTACAGTTGAGATTTCATAAGCAGGATCTGTCTGCTGTTGTTCTCCGAGTTTCCTTTGTGTGATGGATACATGCACAAGACACCTTGCAGCACCACCAGTCTGATCCTGTGGGATGCTTGTAGAATAAGAAAGATAAAGCAAATTCAGACTGATGGGTACTTCAGTTTTCAGTTGGTAAAGGATTGTTTCAGTGCAGGTATTGATAACCAGAGTGACAGAATGCCTTGGATTTATTCATGGGAACTCGTACCTTGCTTCATAATTTACTGATATTTGACAGTCTTTTCCTTCTGAAGGAAGTCAGAGATTGGCCAAAGGGCTGAAGATTTCCTACAGCATATTTCCTATGGCAGCCCCTCCTTCCCAGAGAGGGGGATGTGTTTTTTTATTTCATAAATGGGCTGAAGCAATATCACTTTTCCCTGTAAAAACCTGGAAAATCTGCCTGCAGAGCAGGGAAGGCCTGAGCACCCTGCTTACCATTTCCCTGGCAGGAAAGTGGTTTCATTGCAAACAGTTAAATCAAACCAGCTGAGGTGCAAATAGATTGCCCCGATGATTTAACTTGCTTTCATTTTGACAGTGGTAAACAACACAGGTTACACAGTAAACCAGACTGCATAGTGGTTTCTGACAAAAACAATAAGCTGAGATGCCCGTCATCTGCTGTAGGAAATACTGAAAGCTAAATGGTTGTCATGAAACATGAGAGTTGTTATCGATTGTTTCTGTCTCCCCTGACGGGTGTAGGAGACACGTAACTATGGTGTAGGTACTCACACTGCCTTTGGGTTTTTTCCCTTAAGTCCCAAAATATCACGTTTGAGTTGGTGCTAACTGACTGGTGCTGTACCTTTGGCAGACAAGAGGCGATGGTTGCTCCAAGCCCAGCAGTCCCTTCTTGTTTGAGGAAAGGCTTCATGAAGAGTTTCACTGTCTAGCAGGTGGCTGCAATTTTGAAAATAGCTTCTTAATGAATTTTCTTCCCCCTGGTTTTTGTCTGACAGGCTAATTAAGCTCACCAGGGAAGTGAGAGGCTTGGATTCCTCCTTTGCTCTCAGGTTCCTGCGAACAGGCCACAAATGTAGATGTATTTATGCAATTGTGGCAAGGGGGAAGGCATCCAAATTCTTAACCTGTGAACGTACTGAAGCATTTAATCCGAGAGAAGGAAAACAAGGGCATGCTGTTCCTGAGGCACTGTGGGCTGGGCATGGGTGCTAATGAATTGGAAGAGGAAGGCCTGATGCCCCAGAAGAGTGGGAAGTGTGTGAAAAACAGATTGTGTGAGTAATTACTTTTGCATACCTTCCTGACCATTATCAGCAGGACTGGATTTTTTGATGGAAAAACTTAATTAAAAAGTTTATTTTTTTCCTCTTAAGAAAACTGTGTACAAGGGCTCATTGGTGGGTGGAATTTAGGATGCTGATTAATTGCTTTCAAGAGATCAGCTCTGTGGATCCTGCTAAGATGAGAGAAACAATAGAAGCTGGCAACCTGCTGGGCTAATGGTACAAATACTTGAGCACCACTTCTCAAGGAAGGCTTTTCTGACAACTTACCCATCAATGCTGTCACAGGTAGGCATTTGCTGGAAGAAGAGACAGAGGGGACACTGGCGTGTGGCAGCTGCACCCATTTTGCAATGTTATGTCCCCTGATTATTTCTGTCTGGTTATTTACCCTTAGGAGCCTTCCCTAGTGCTGGCCTCTGTGTAAGGTGCTGCGCAAATGCAGACCTGACATCTTTCTTCTACAGTAATGCATTGCTCCCTGAGTCTGGATATGTGATTGACTGTGGCCTGAGGCCGTGGAGCAGGAGCCAGGATATAATTGCATGAGGTCCAGGCTAAACTGGAGATGGATGTGAGTGGCGTCATCTCTGTCTTGTGTCAGATGCATGGGATTTGACAGATCTGCAAATACCAGGCAGAGATCCTGACTTTGAGACCTTGCTGCGTAACAGAGGCAGTGGGACACTGATTGCAGTGGTTTTTATGTCTGTATTAATACAAATGTAGTAATTAAAACAGTTAATAAGTTACAGCAAGGCTGTGTGTTGTGCAAGGCATATGCTATGGTCGTGTGGCAGCATTCACTCTTGAGAACCATGTTTTTTTGTTCCTTTCAGGCTTACGTTTTTAGTTCATTTTAAAATACTGTGGCATCATTCACTCCTCATATAGACTCATGTGGGTACAAAAACTACCATGTTACAGCACAACTAGTCCAGGGCAACTTTAAATGTTTAAATGGGCAAAAGCTGAGAATTAAACGTGTGATAGTTTACAGATGCTTAGTTTCGTCTATGCAGTCTATTTCTTGGAGACATCTGAAGTAAAGTACAGTTGTAACTGACCTCAAAGTGAGAAGCACAAACATTTGCCAGATGTCACACAAACAAATTGGCAAGGGTGGTCCCCTCTGATGCTGGTCTCTTGCATTGCCTTTCAGCTTTCCAAACTGGAAGACAGCCTCCCCATAAAGGGGAGGGAACATCAGTTGTCTCCAACGCCTTCTGCTGCTTTTTCTCCCCAGCTCTGCTTCTTCATTTCTCATTCAGCATCCAACAGCAAACTTGAGAAGCCCAGAGCCCTGGGACGAGACAGGAGGCAGCACACATGCTTTTCCATTGCTGCTGCAAACTCCAGTCTTACTCCTCTGCTTTCTGCACTGTGCTGCACAGCTGCAGCCATTGCCCAGCAGCTCCATCCCTGCCACCCACCCTGCCCCATCTGGACAACAGAGTAGGTGCCTCCTATGCTGCTCCAAGTAGCTTTGAAGGAAGACCCTATCCTATGTTATCCTCTCTCCCAGAGCTGCATCTCTAAGGTTTGTGACCTGACACTGTTTAATTCTTGAATATCTCCTAATCTGTGCTGCAGATTTATGATCAATTGCTGTTACTCCAGAGCAAGGGATGCTTGACTAAATTCCCGCTTGCATCAGTCTTTCTAAGCAAGCACTCTGGTGACTGAAAGCAAAGACAGGGCAACTTGGACTTGCAGACAAGGCCTTCTACACTCAGATGTCACCAAGGAGACAGTGACTGGCTGAGGTATCTGACCTGGCCGTATTGCCCAAGGCATTACAGTCGGTCCCTCTTGCTTGCAAGGAAGTAAGTCTACAAAAATTCAAGAAGCAAAACTTTTACGGAGAAGCAATATCTGAGTGGGGGGCAGAAGGGAGAAGAGAAGCAGGATTGTGCATTCATGTCAGTAGTGAGTGATACCCAGGAGCACGCCTTGCTTGAACTGTCTGAAGGGAGAAGGTGTGACTGACTGATTGTTACTTCTCCCAGCAGCAGGGTGGGGTGCAAAGTGGAGCAACACTCTCCAAATCTTTGTATTGCATTTACCAGTCATCCTTCCTTTAACACATCAACGACTTCCCACTTGCTCCCTTACACATACAGTGGGTGTCCTTGAAGATTTCAGAGAGCAAGGAGATAAAATGGGGCAACATGGAAAGGTACCACTTTCTAGTTGGGGATTATTATTTCTGTGATACTTTCTGTGCCTCTGGGATGAAGCTGAGAGAGATGTGGAGTTTTAAGAGGAATGATGGAGGAGTGCAATAGTTGGCATTTCAGTTATGTGAATAGGGAATCATTGGAGTGCAAGTGCTTTGTGTAAATCCTGCATACTGCACATAATGTGCACCAGACACTTATGGTCAATACAAACACTTTCCAAAACCCAACTTTCCAATGACGACTGTGCATGGTGCATGATGAATATGATGAAGCAGCAGAAAGGATACCTGTCCTGTAGCTTGTTTTAACAGTGCTTGAGAGTACTAGTCATGCAACAATGATAAAGAATCACAGAAAGACAAGGTTTCTTCCAATGCTACATGGAGAAGTTCATTATGATAAGGACCAGAGCATTTTTCCTCAGGCCAGAATCTCTCTACTTGCCAGCAAAGACATTAGAGATGGATTTTTCCTTGCTTCTGTTTGTGCACGGTTTCTCTGCTGTTTTCTTCTGTTTTGCAATATGGGTATTTTTTTGATATTCATTTTTCTTCTTCTTCCCCTGCCCTGGAAAAGCCTTGCTAGATTACTGAGAGCTGCCATTTAGCATGTCATCATTCTTACAGTATGTTTCCCTGTCTTTTTTCCGAATCATCCTTCACTCTTCCCTTGCATCTTCCCCTTTGCCTATCAGTTGCCGTTCAGATTGCTTCCTCACTGTTCTCCTACCTCCCACCCTCATCAATATATATAATATCAAGAAATCAATCTCTCACAAGTGAAGAGCATTACAGTTGGTTACTTCCCTTGTTCTGTTATGTTACTGTTTTACAGAAAATTTACTGTATCCTCAAAGCTAAAAATCAGAAGGTTTTAACATATTTAATGTTTAGCAAATAACCAAGTCCATCTCACATTATAGATAAACTCTAGATGTGGCAATGCATTTTAAAGCACAGAAAGTCACTATTTGGGGAAGGCATATTTAAAATAACTTTTTCATTGTGATCTGCTTGTTGATAGAAATCCCAAGGAGAGAATAATGATTCCCAGTGCTTCAGGACCTTGATCTTAAATTCTGTCTGCATAGACACTTGTATTAATGAAAACAGCTAAGTTTAAATTCTCTGCAGGATGTCAGATGAAAAGTACATTTCGGTCAAGCTTAAGGATGCAGTTACATACAGAATAAGTGCACTTTGTCCCCAAGTGCACAGGAAACTAAATGACAAATTGTCAAATCTCGTTGCAGCTTCAGTGGGCGTAAGGAAACAGCACTGAAATAGTAAATCTGGTATCTCTTGGATTGTGTTTTCTTCTGAATAAATTGACTGAGATCCTAGACAGTTCTGTTTTTCTCAGACGGTAAATCAGGGTACAGGGTGATTGTAAAAGCCAGAGTTACTGGCTAACAAGGTGGTACTTCAGAAATGAACACAGTTGTCTGTCTAGAATTGCCTACAGTGAAAAGACACGTTTTGGAAAATTGATACCATTAATGAGCTCATGCCTGTCATTGCTTTATTTGGTGGCTTCCCATGCTGAGAGTTTGGAGTCACTGCTTATAATACTTGAGTTTGTGCTGATGTCACTTGCTCTTATGAAAAAAAAGCAGGACGGATCTCTACCTGAAAAGAACCATGTATTGTAAACTCCCCTTGTAAACTTGGAAGGGACCTCCAGAACTCATCTAGTCCAGCTTCCTGCTCATCGCAGGACTAATATTGTAGTTAGATCAGTTATATCAGAAGAGACTGAAGAAACAGCAAACAGTAACACATTAAGGACTGGAAAACGTTAACATACTACCTATCTGTGTTGCCTAATTATTTCAGGTGCTTATAATTTTTGTCACACTTCAACAGTTTAGGCAGAATTCTTCTGTGCTAATGATTATGGGTCTGAATGGATAGCTCCTTTCTGAAACAGGATTAAAGAGTATCTTTTCTCCCCCATATAAATATTTTCATGCATGTTCCTCTGATGAACTGTAGCAATCCTATGCTTTGGGCAAGGATATGACTTTCAGCTAAGGTTTAGATCTTCGTGTTATCTAGGTGTAAATCCATGCAGTATGCTTTAAATTCTTTAATAACTAAGATTTCACAAGACTGACCATCACTGTCCCTACTTCTGCAGCCCTGGGATCCAAAGCTGATTCTCAGTCTAAAACCAGCAGTGAGGATGAAGCCTACTTCATTCCTAAACTCCCTGAGTTCCCATGCAGTGTCTAGGAAAAGGCTGCCTAACTTAATTGCAGATATCACAAGATTTAAAACAGATTTGGGAATTGATTTAATGCTACATGATAGAAACTTTGGGCTTTTTAAAAAATTACTCTATTAAAAACCCACAGGACTTCCGAGATCGTTATGCAGGTAACAAGGTAGCTCCACAGAATATTACTGATGCTATGAAGGACAGTGCTTACAAGACTGTGAAATGCCCGAAGGAGGGGCATCTCCATGACTCTGCTTTCCTCCCTGTTGTTTCTAAATTGTGATGCAGTCTTTTGAACTGGATAGTTGCACTCTTGAGTTTTCCACAATACTTTGGTCTCATTTATAGCACAAAACTGTTGCACTTCCTTCATTTGCCTCAGCAGCTGAAAAGTGCACAGCGACTGAAGCAAGAGACTGCAGGAGGAGATGATACAATTAAAGGCAGGTGAGAGCTGCCCTGGAGCGCTGCATCCTGTTTCTGCCTGTTGCATCATTTTCCTGGAGTGGTTTAAATCAAACTTTTCTCTCATTAGTAATGATAAGATCCTCTTTTACTGGATGAGACTTGGGGCCTGGTTTGAGGAGAGGTTAAGCATCACAACCACAAATGAAGTCATACCTCAACCAGAGAGAAGATCGTGTCTTATGCTTCTCAGTTGGTGTTCCTGAAATTCAGGGGATATATTTGTGTCCTTGATCTCTCTGTAAATCAGTTGTAAATACGTATAACATGGATGATACAGTTGAAAAAAAAATAATATTTGTGAAGCAGTTGGGTAACACAGGCACGGTCAGCAGGAAATTAATGCTTCAGGCTTCTGAGCATAATGCGAATAGCGCACAGTATGCCAGACATGTGGCTAAATGGAGAAGTATGATGAGAAAGCAGTCACACTTCATACTTGTCTAGTAGCTATAGAAACTATAGTTTCTATGCATTAACCAAGGGAAGGACCCTGTAGAAAAAAAACTAGATGAGCATTTAAATTTTGTATTCCAGAGTATGTTTGAGAGATGGATTAAGGCTGCTAAAGCAATTGTAATTCTGACATTTCTTTAAAGCTTTAAAGAGCAAGCTTTAAACTTGCATGATCTTATAATATAGGGTTCTTTTAATAGTGTTTCCATGTATAAGGTACACTTGTGAACTTTATAAAACAGTATTAATAAAGACTGACTCTGCCCACTCCAGCTGTCGTCTTTCCATCCTAACTTCTTTATAATATATAGGCAGATTTTTTTTATGTCAATGGCTTGGGTATTTTTTAAATATATGTACATATGCCTGTGCATTGTCCAACATATTGACAATGCTGTTTATTCCAAAATACAAGACACTTCCACCATTTGAGACATCTACAGCAATGCAGATGACTGTGTCATGTAGGTAAAATGCTGCCCCAACAAAGTAGTGGTTCTTTAGACCATTGATAGGCTTCATGCTGATGTAAATAACTGCAGAAGATACAAGGCCACAGGGAATCAAGCTTCATATTTTAGAATAAAACATAATTTTGCTGAAAGTGATTTACAGGCAGTGTTTGTTTATGCTTCCCCTGCCATAGCAAATAAATAGTGCTGTTCTGGATGCTCCGTCAAAACAGTGTTGGAGGTTTGTGAAATAATGGGCTTGCTGTAACAGGAGACGGGCTCTGAATTTATTTTGGAACAGTTAGCTAGCTGGCTTCCTTCACAGATTCATTTCATTGCCTGTCTATAAATTTTATTATAATACTTTTGAGGGGGCAAATTTTAGCTTGTGCTTGGAATGTCCTTGGAAGTTTGTTATCTAGAGAGAGGAACAGCCCTTGTTGCACACTACGCGTGATTATCACCTGCTTAGGAAAGGAGACAGGCTTGAATAGTGCCGGACAGTCTCCCTGCCTTGGCTTCTGTGAATAATCACTGCAATGTTCCTGTTTCACACTTACAAGACAGGAATTACATTACTTAGCTCACCCTGATTTTAAAACATTTTGTTTGTGTAAAAGTTGGTGATGGAAAAGCAGTTTGTATCATTAACCACATATAGTTCCTTGAATGTATTAGACTGGCACCCTAAAGAAAAAAACTACAGCCCTGGAAGATGCCTAAAAACAAAGAAACCAATCAAAAGACAGTATAAAATTAACCAGTGTACACTCAAAATCTTTATTTTCTTTCTTTATTTTAACATTTTGGGGGTGTGGGAGAGGGGTGTTTAGATTGTTTAGGAGCTTAGACCTGAATGTCTTGTTAACCCATTTCCTTCCATTCTCTGGCCTTTCACACCATCTGTGGGAACATGGTCAGCACAGGTAGTCACTGTGCCAGGAATCACCAGTTTGTCCTGGTGTGGCATGCCAAGTTCCTTTCATTCTCTTGGAGGAAAGTTCAGTTTTGGAAGAGCATTCTCAACTTGTAGCTGCTTACAGCATGCCCACTGTGAGGGGTGGGGTTTGGAGGAAGGCTTGTGGCCAGCAGCAGTCAGACTCAACTGTTAGTGCCAAGTCTCTCCCTGGACTGAGGACTGAAGTGGGGTGGCAATTTCTGAAAACAGAAAAATAACTGTGTCTGTAGAGCCTTAACATATTTCCAGTTTCTGGCATTTTTCCTTCACAAGAAAGGTGATCTGTATAATTTTAGTCATTAGCTTCTGTTCTTGCACATATGCAGCACGTAGTGCAGGCATGAAGTAAAGATGCAAAGTGGAGTACAAAAACCAGTATATAACTTAATTAATTACTATAAAACTTACAGGTTGCTTCATGGTGAAATTGTATTTGAATCTGAAATAGAAAATGTCACCAATTCTCAGTAATTGTTCAGGTGACTAGTAAAGCCTTTGGGTCAAAGTACAAAATAAGTACTGATGTAACAGCAGGGAAACTTTCTGAAATTTCTGCAGAGGAGAAAAGCACTAGCTTAGTTCATAATTAGGGCAGAACTATTGACTCAGCCAGGCCCATGGCTGAAAAGTCTGTATCTTAAAACAAAACCACTTATCTGTATCTTAAAATATAATTAAAAAGTAAGAGAGTGCTAATGGAAATGTAGCACTTGCAGTGTGAGGTCTGGTTTTTTCACATAGTTGTAGCTCACCACGCGAATGTAGAACAAGCTGTCTGGCGAGCCCATGTCTGGGTCGTGCCACAGCCTCTTCACCGGTGAAAACAAGGGGAATTCAGTGGATTTTCCAGTGTCTCATCCTGGTAGGATGAGGAGCTCTTTGCTGTGTGAAATGGGCAGGGTTTCTGCTGGGGACTTCTGCCAGTAGCATTATCACCACTGCAGAAGAAGCCTCTGGAGATCAGGCTGTGTTGCGTGGTCGGACTCATATCTGTCTGTTCCTCTACCCACAGTTGGAATCCTTTTCCTGCAAATTCAGTTCTGAAGTTGCATCTCTGCAACATGTGCTTGCTGGAAAGTGAATGGCACTAAAAGAAGTTGCTGTTAGCTCTGAGTAAATATTAGTAAGCAAGGCTTGCTTAATTTTTTTTTTTTTTTTGGTCTGTTCCTCAGAATTCATCCAGGTCTCTTGCACAAGAGGACTGTAATTAGAGTGGAGTAGAGCAATGCATGGAAAATGACAGCACTTTTTCTCTGGCAGGAAGTTTTCTTTTCCCTGAGACTTAAAGTTGTCAAGCCCACTTCTCCTGATGAGAACACTGCTGGGCTCTGAGTGATGCGTTACTCTGGGAAGACAATCGTGATCAACAGCAGAAAGGAAGCTGATCTGAAACTTTCTCCTAAACTCAGTCTTGATCAGAAGTGTTTGCCTGATGGCTAGCAGAGCTGGCTACAGCTAACAAAGAGGCCTGCTATCAGTAGCAGAAGGGGTTTGATAGAATTACACTTCCTTACTTTGGAAATGTTCTGTATCCAAACCTCTACTGCTCTCTTATCCATGAAAAATGATGCATATCTGGGGAACTGAGTAGTGTATCACTTTCCAGATGCAGAGGTATGCAAATCACGTCTCACAAGATGGAGAAGTGTTGGGCAATAGAGAATTAGTATGGTTAGAACACTGCAACTCCTTTGAGAGTTTTATTTCAAGCTGTTCTAATTGTGGCAATTTTTCACAGAAGAGAGGATGAGACATAGTTGGTGATGCTGGTTAGTTTTTTTTTCTGGTTTTTGTTTGTTTTGTTTTGTTTTTTAATTATCTGCTGGCCTGACTCCCTAACTGTGCCTGCCATGTAGCAGGGTATTTGTTTTGAACTAAAACCTAATTTTCCTGTTTCTCCTGGAGAGAGTAACTTATGACATATTAGTCCAAACCAGTGTGCAGACTCAAGTATCCAGAAGACCAGAAGCGTGGGCACTGTAGTGCTTCTCATCAAAGTTTTCAGCTGTTTAGATAAGTCTACTGTTTTACTACCGCTATGATAATGTGTTAGATCAGATTACAGTTCTCTTGTAGATCTGAAGGCTGGATAGACCTATGATTCTAGTTAAAAACATGTTTCGGTTTTGGATGTTATCTCCAGGTGATTCTCCCGGGGTATTGGTTTGTTTGCACAGACTGTGAGGATAGGGTGCTATGGACAATGGTGTACTCGAGTAGCAGTGCTTGGGGTATGAAGGTCCTTTGGTGGAGAGGCAGCTACAAGGTTGCAGGGACTGTGGAAGGTGGTGAACTCGGGAAGCATGGTGCACTCAGACATCCCCATTTTGCACATCTCTTTCAAAGTGACCACTTCTTCAGAAGATCCAACCGTTCACGGTACTGCCGCTAAAGTGTCTACACACACATCACTGTAGGGGCTCCAGGTTTCTGGGAGTATTGCTAATGGACCACGGTTTCTATATATCTACTATATGCTTTGCCTTGTAAACTCAACCAACTGCTTTTGAAAGCTCCTGAAACTAGATTACATTTATTTTACAGTAATATAAGAGGCTTTAATTGCTGAGACAGAAAGTTCACTGGTAAGGAAACACAATCAATTTTCATTGCATCTCTGTTACAAAGCTGGTGTAATTTTTAAAATACTGACTTCCTTCCATCTTCCAAATGCATGAAGTCTTGTTATATTTTAAATACCTTTTGTGATGTGTGACTCAGAAGAACATGTACTCTGCCAGTGTGCAGTTTTTTTTGTTCCAGCTTCATCTGACTCAATTACATTTGGCATGATTTCACCAATTTTATTTTTGAGGTTTCACGAGCACCTAGCTATCTATCTATCTCAGCACATCATGATAAAACCTTGGCCTGGATACAGAATAAAATATAGTCGCCTGATCAACTATATTCAAACAAATAAAGAAGAGTAATTCAGGAATCTGTTGTAAAGCTGGTGTAGTATGATGCATACCACTTCCCAGATGTTCTTCTTTCTCTTCTAATAATTACTTTTATTTCTTTGCTGATCACCATTAAGAGTTCAGCAAAAGTGAAGAGAAAGAAATAAAGAAAAAAGATGAAAGTAATAAAAGATGCTGAAACTAAGGAGACTTACTGTCAAATTAAGGCATTTTTTTAAACTGCTTGGCTGCTCTGAAATCCTCAGGCTATAGAGAGGCTATAGAGACCCTTATGCCAGAAAAGATACCCTAGAGAAATAAAAGGGTCTGTCAGTATAAAGGGGAGTAAGCGGCTGTGATCATTCTTTCCCTGGGCCACCTTCTTTTTTGCTTAGGGGTAGAATAGAATTTAAACTGTCTCCAGGACATGAATCAACTTTTAGATGCATTAGTCATTCCAGCTCCTGGTCTTGCAAGTGTGATGCCTCCAGTTATATCTGCAGCTGTGTACCACCTTCTTTGTTCCTGGCATGGCTCTCCAGGCTGCAGAGACTGCTTCTCAGATGACTTTTTGGACCACCCTTAAAACCACTGCAAAGAAGGTTAAGGAGTGGATGGGCTTGTCTGGCCACATGGACTGGCTGTAGGAGGTCAGGGATGGGAGAGAGCTAAGAGAGGTCTGAAGGCATGGGGGTGTCTGGGGTAAGAGCTCAGGTGTCTGGGTTGGGAAGTATTTTTGTGGCTAAAGGTATTGAAGGGATGAGGGTGCTGGTTTGAGAAGCCCAGGTAGGCTCAAAGAGATTGGCAGGGTACGATGTATGCTTTGGGGGCCAAAGAAGCGAGATTGATGGAGGCTTTGGAAGGGAGGTAGTTGGTAATAAGTTGGCACTGACAGGTGGGATACTGGTTTGAGGCAGGGTCATGTGCTGCTGCCAGGTAGTGACTAGCTAACTTCTTGCTATTTACTAGTAAATTACTAAGAGCTTCTATAAACCTACAAAATAGTAAACGATAATTCATATAAATGTTTCCTGTCTTATTCATTGTAGGTGTTCAGGGAGTTTGGGACAGCTTCTAAATAAGCAAGTCTGGCGGGGAATTTGTTTTAAAGCTCATAACGATTGGAAAGCTCTAGCTCTGTTTCAGAAATGAGTGATGGGTCTTCTTTGTCCATGTCAGAATGAAATGTCTGTCTTTTTACAGCACTATTAAGAATTTTCTGGTTTCTGAGCAAAATGGCAGTTTGAGAAGATGTTATGGATGAACAACAAACTGGGATGCTAACCGCAGGGCCTTATTTTCCTTCTGGTTAGAAGGGAGAGTTGAAGAATTATTATGGGTGTGACGGAGGCTTCAGCAGCATTGACTGAACATCTCACCGTTGTTTGGGAATTTATTCATACTTGAGTATGAAGATGAATGGAGCTTGTTTACTTATCACAACAGTTTTGCTTCAGTGGTCTGTTCTCTTAGGTGATGGCGTTGATAGCTGAGCTGTTATCATTTCAGTTCTCCCGTGTATTGATGTGCTGCTGTACAGCTTGTTTTTATCAATATTTAAGATAGGCTTGACTTAATCCAGTAGATATGTATATCCTGTAGTGTCCATGTCAATCTACCTAGAAGGGCATTTACAGACTGGCCTTCGAAATTAGGACTCAAACTTTTATCTGAAGTATTCACTAATAGTCCTTGGATATTTGCTCAGAAAAACATTTACCTGTGCAAGAAAATGGGATTATTTCTTGCACATTTGGATCCACCCTTCAGCAAGTAAATTAGGATAGAATGTATACAGAACAATTCATTTATTGTGAAAGTGATTATGCTATCAAAGTCTTATAAAAGTTAAGAGAGAGAAAAAGCTCCAGCTTTCTAAAGTTTGTCATTTTTAGGTGAGGTACTATGTGGATGAGCTGCCTTTTACAGGTTAATTTTATTCTTTGGCCTTAGAATGTATTGATACTAGATGACATATACCATGTTTGTTTTCTTTTGCTGTCTGATGAGACCCTATGCAGACATTCACATACATACTGAACAGATAATTCTGCAAAAAAAGTCATCTTCCTTATAAGGTTTTTGTTGTGATTTGGCCATTTAAAGCTTGTGTATAAATTCAAACGGAAGATGTCAGAGATTTATATGTTCCGTGGAGGTTAATTGCTTTCCTTCTTCAAGGAGCTCTTATCATGTGGAAGTAGAGCAATCCCACTGAAGAGCTAAGTATTTGAGTCTAGCCTAAACACCAGCAGAATGCAAAATATTTTGGGTGAAGAAAGATAGTGTAAGCTTGAACTCTGACCAAGCTACAGTCAGGCTTGCTTGAAGTAGGTTGCTAACGTTATTGATCTAAGGATACAGAGATAAAATAGCCTTTATGTTCCTGCAGCTGCCATGATGGTAAGGTTGCTGCTTCCGAGAGGTTTAGTGAGGCCAAAGTCACACTCCCTGTGAGATGATGGAAATGTTTGCTATGTGCAGTTTTCAAGCTTAAATAAGTAGGTTTAAAAGCTGGGCTATTAACATTGTCCATTCCAACTTGTACATGTCACAGGCCATAGAAGTTTGTGTAGTGGAACCAAGTAGAGGATTTGGGGTTTCATTTGATCTTGGAGAGTATTAGGAAGTGGAGACTGAGGTAAGAGTAGTTCAGTGGTCCATTTCTGCATGTTCATAAACTCTTTCAAGGCCACCAATGGTGGAGCCTTTCTGGCTTTGGAGATGGGATAAGATGTTCTTAAATACAGCTGTTAACTTCAGAATTACTGTTTTTTCAAAATACATGGATTTTGGTAGGTTTTTACTAGCATCAGGAAAACATTTTTGTACTTCGAAGCCGAATGAAATTCAATGATTAAATACATTTAAACACAGACCCCAGTCTCTGGGTGGCATAATCTCCTTCAACCCTATGTGGAGTTGGCAATGCAATTCTGAGCCTTAAATCTGCTTTTTACGTGAGAAAGTCTGACATTGCCATATCTCAGACCTTTCATTAAAACCTGGGACCCTCCCTTCCTACCCTCCCCACCCATGGCTTTGCTGTGGATATCATTACAAAGCTGGTGTGTGAATCACCTTGTGTTCTGTATGAATTTATGCATATTTTTGACTAATGGTTAAGATTATATCTGCTGCAGTTCCAGTAATTTTTCCATTTGCAAATTTGTTTTTCTTTGAACCCTGAATGCAAAATGACCCATGGTCAGGGGACCATTTAAGCTCTGTGCTCGTATGGATTGAAATCTGTGAGTTATTCATGCTGTGGGCAGTGTGAGGGAGAACCTTATGAATTTCATTTTGCAGCGGAGGCATTTTTAAGTCCTGTTGAACCGATGTTAGCAATATTGAGTACTTTAATGGAGTCAAACTGCCAGTTGCTGACAGTGTTTTCAGCAACCTGCCATCTCACTCAGCCAGAATCGTTTAAAATTGACATGGTGCTGAAAATGAGGAGGCTAAAGAGTCCGGATTTGCTGACATGTCCATATGTGGGCATGTTTTAAATACATCAGGATAATCTTGCTTGGAGGTTCTGTACACCAGTGCTGCATGTTTAGTGCATTAGAAAATGGGATACTTGTATTGGGACACTTGTTCCTAGAGACATTGGAACATCTACAAGTACTTCCTAAGCTATTTCACAGCGTGTAAGCTACCTGCTGCTGGATCGGATGTACCACATTGCTTATTGCTGGTGATATTTGAATTGCTGGCTTCATTTCACTAGGAAGAAGCTTTGGGAGCTAGAAAATGTGTGTTCTGCACCTGAAGAGTCTAGAAAGTCATCACCAAAACAAATAATACCTATGAAATCATGTCCACTTTTACCAAGCGTGTTTGAATGGATCTCTTATTCTGTCTTGTGTACCCTGTTTTTCAAGGCTTGATTATTTTGGATTTTTGGCTGGAGTAGTGATTTTTAATATTTTTATGTTCTTAGTCCAAAAAATGTCCAGTGGATCTGCAGCCTATTTTGGAAATTTCAGCATGAGTAGTTTTCAAAACACAAAGGGTTAAAAGAGGCCCTTGGTATTTTGAGAAGCCTGAAATGTGGCAAAACTGCTCTGGGTGTTACATAGAAAAGTCACAAATGCCATCGTCTTTCTCCAGGGGATGTGTACCTTGAGACTAGGGTGATGGATATTGCTTTGCCACATAGGGTTCCTAGAAAGGGCAATTCAGAGAAAGAGATTAGCTTTTGTTGTCCTGAATTTCACCTTGGAGCAGCCTCTTTTTCTGCAGTGACAAGAGAAGGAGCTGGCAAGTAAACTGAAGTCACTGCAAATACATCCCTCTGTGTCCTGAACATGAGAAATGGCACAGACATCCCTTCAGTGTTACAAGTAAGGATGCTCATTTTGGTATCTCGGATGCATTTCAGTTGTGGTAACGGCATCACTGGTTCATCTCCTGTTTTAAATGGGTGAATTAACTACCTAGCACAGAAAGAGTTATAGGATCCATCATGGAAAATGGCAACTGCAGCTTATTTTACTGCTGTGTACTGGCAGCATTACACACCTATCATGAGAAGGGCTGGTCTTGTATTTGCCTGATAATAGTAGATAGGTTTGGGAAGGGAGGCTTGGGGAGGTGTGAGAAAGAAAAAGGGGGTAGGTGGGTTGTAGCTCAGTGATTAAGTAATTGTGTACATGACTCATTCTCTTCTAACAGCACCAGAGAAGGAAACCAGTCCTTTAATCTTTCTCATTGCTTCTGTGGCTGCCCTCATTCTCAGAGGTTTAAGTTAAAGGATCAAATCCTTAATCTGGGAATCTTTCCACATATGTTTTTGAAGCACCATTTGGCTGTTAAAAAAACAGTTGCACTAAGCACCGTGGAGTTCTGATTTGTATCACGGGGGTCCTCCCCAGAGTCCTGCTGTTTGCCTTGATGTTGTCTGCTGTCCTGTGTGAGAATATGGGAGTAGACAAATACCTAAAATTCTCCTGAGCAATATAAATGCTAGAGAGATAGTTACTAATTATTGCTAACTTTCTAAAGCAGCCAGCGTTGAGATGTATCGATATGCCTGGCTTCTCTTGCCTCACCACTCCAGACAGGGTAGCCTGTCTGGGACATGGCCTTTTGTTGCTAATGGCAGAATCTCCTGCCTGAAAGGTAAAGCTGGGGTCTTGGATACCAGCTTACATTAAAGAAGCTTTGTAAATAAGGAAGTTTTAAAACTTCAGGTGGGCCTGACTTCTGTTTCATATTGACTTCCTAAAATCTCCTGGTACTTTAAATGAGTTAGGGTGTTCTCCCAGTCTGATGTTAAGCAGCTGCATAACAACACTCCAGGTAGTAACTACCCTGGAAGTAATTAATTTAAACTGATAGGTGAGGTGATACGTATGCCTCTGTGGTTGTGGATAGAAACATATCTAGATGTACAGAAGAATTTTTGTTCTCTGAGGTTTTCTGGCAGGTTGCTGATGGAGACAGAGTGCTCAGCCCAGCACAGTGCCTTTTATTTACCAGTCTCTGCAGCTCTTGTTACTGTGCTGGCTGAGCCTGACAGTAATATGCAGTTCTTGTAGCATCACTCCAGATAGTGCTAGACATAGGATGGCACGCAAACAAATACAAACTTGAATTGTTTCTTTGATCTCCCCAGACTTCCCACAAGCAGCTTCTGCAGGTTTTTTTTCAAGGTCATCAAGTGTTGGTCCTAAAGAAAATGCTGGCTTTTGTGCCTGCGGTGGGCTGGCCAGAAAACAAACACCAGTTGATGAGATGATGGAAAAAAAGCACTTTGTTTAGATCTGATGCTCTTGGGCCATGAGGAAAAATAATTGAGGGCAAATTGCATCTTCTGGGCATAAAAATGGGCAGTAGCAACCAGCCTGGTGTCCAAATAGTTCTGGAGTCTTAATCACTCTGCTGAAATGAACTATGATTTCAGTACATCACAATGCAAACCCCTTTAGCTTTAAAGCTTAGGTGGCCTTAAGAGAATAAACATGTCTGGCAGTACAGTCCAATTATTCTACTCGGATTTATAGCCTTACAGCTTCAGTTGAATTTTACCACTGAAAGAACAGGATGAAATCCAGGGTATTCATGTATTTCCAGATGTTACTGTGAGATAACTCTTATTCCCAGCTGTTATCAGCTGTAGTGAAGTCGCCTTTTCATTCAACCTAGCCAACAGCCTTTAAGCCAGAGATGAGACTTCAGATGTTTGTTCTGGTTTTTTTTTTTTTCTTTCAAAAAGCACAGGGATTGTGTCTAAATGCTAGTTTGAAGGAGGACAGAGTAGTTACATTAACCCAGCAAGCGATGATGCCACTGAAGTACTTCTCATTTGAGCGAAACATTGTTTGCAAGTTGTACTGGGCTATAAATCCCGGCACTGCTAAACAAGAAGTCCGTTACAGAGAATACATTAATATTCATAAAGTGCTTTGTGATTCCTGGCGGAAGGATGTATTATAAATACATGCATTATTATTAGCAAAATTTATTTATGTGCTTTGAAGACATCATTTGTCACAATCACATTGCTGCAAGGCCTGAGTTCACTGTTCCACAGAGTCACAATGGGTCTGGGCACCATCACGCGGTACTTAGCCCCAGTGGGTTGACACCACATGTGAACCCACTGGCCAACTCCATTTCATCACCACATGTACCAGCACTGCTGAACTTGTCAAGAACATGGTTGTGCAGTTGAAGTCCCCTGCATAAGGTATGTTGGTGTCCTGAAGTTAAGAGACTGCCATAGTTTTTCCCACCTCTCTTTGTACGGAGAAGCCTGGAAATAACAAAGCTTGAAGGAGATATTTGTGGTTTTCTTCAGGCTTTGGTAGGAGTGGGTGCAATGTTTAAATCCAGAATTTCTAGCTATTTCTGGGGATGCAGTATTCTTCCCATCTTTTCCTTGTCTCCTTTCCTTCATACAGGGTTTTTAAAATTGGATGCAGAGTCACTGTCAGGCAGCTTCTAATACTGCACTGGGGGTAGACGACTGCAGTAAAATTAGAGGTGTTTCTTTCAGATAGATGAAAAAAGAATGAATTAAAATATTATCTTTGGCTAAAATAAAAGAAATTGCTTTCCTCAGATGTGTTGCTAACAGAAAGGCTGCCATGTATTTTCAGTAAGGTTATTGAAATAACCTTTTATATGCAGCACATGAACAAACCCCAAACTTAAGCTGCATTATTCTGATCTTTAGAAAGAAGCATAAGAAAGAATACTGATATTTTAAAATATGCATTTCAAAGAAATTCCCAAATGGCATTTTTTTCATCAATAAGTACATGCAACTGACTAATTTAATCTGTCTTTAATTGAATTCAGTGTGATTTTTTTCTTTGTTTTTAACACCAGAGCCTTTAAGTCATTTTAGTCCTCAGGGAGGAGGGAGCAAATCCTTTCCTTTCTTATCAGCATCAGAAATTATTTTTTCTGGCTGCAGGAATTTTCTCTTGGTGCCTCCTGAACAGCTTTTTTGCAGTCAAGAATAACCAATCAGCCATCTTTTGTAGCACGTTGTCTCTTTATTTGTATTCAGCCAGTCTGCAATTTGCTGCCTTGAGAGCAGCAAATACTCATCATGTTAATTCATTTCTCTTGTTCTCTGCAGTTCGAGTGACATTAATTCATTCCTTTGCCCATTTCACATCTGATTAAGGACTACTTTTTCCAATGTAGATAGGGAGCTGAGGAGCTGGAATTTCCTTTCTTAGGAGGAATAGCTGGGTCAGGGTAGTACTAACAAGCAAGGGAAAGGATAGTTTCCGAGTCTCAGCTTGTGGCAACATTTTATCAATAAACAGCAATGTGAAAGTTACTTTCTGTGTGAAAGGGACTTAGAATCTATATTTCTGGTTAATTTCTAAAGCAAATACAAACATGCCCAACAGAGCTATAAACCCCAGATCCTTAGGGGAAGACAGTATCAAAGAAATTTAGAATCAAGGCAAAATATGTATAATAGTGTTTGCACATACCTTGTATGAGGAATTCTAGGGAAGGCTTAATGTTTGCATTTTGTAGCATATTCAGGCTGAGATTTCCAAAGGTGCTTGCCCTAAGAGTTATGTGCCTACCCCAAAAGTATCCACTGCAGTATAGATGTTCACATATCCTATAGGCAGTGCTCTAGGTCAGGTGTTAATAAAATTTACTGTACTGTCCTGTACATGTATTAGTGTCCTGTACCAGAACTCTTTGATTATTTTGCTGCCCTTCTGTGTCGTGTTCTCTCTCTTAGGTATCAGGCTGTGATTAGCTTTGATCTGATACTATGTTTTTTTCCTTGTTTGTCCCACAAAGAATTTTCCATCTGAAAACCTATATTGCTTTCAGATCCTTTCTCTAATGTAAGTTTTAATTATGAATTCTGTATGCCTGAAGGGTAAAACCAGCAGCTTTATCCCATTGGCAATCTCCTAAATTAAGTCGCACATCTAGAGCATAAAAGAAACTTTGAGTTTTATTTTCCTACTTCAAGTTCCTGTGCTTGAGACTGGAGATAGTCACATTCTGCCAAGTGATTCGTACATTCTGTGATTTACAAAGATAAAAATGTAAAAAAAAAAAACCAACCCAACAACAATCCACCCCACAAAAGTAAAAAATATATCTCTAAATATAGTTTCTTAGCCATTGTTATGGTACCATAACTGCAAGGGAAATCAATTTAATATTTTAACTTCATAAGATGAATGTGGCTTTTAAAAGTCCAGAAGATAAAAACAAGTTCAGCCTGAAGATCCTATGAAAAGAGCTGGAACACTCCTGCAGTCGTGCATCAGATCTCAGGCAGAGCCACACACGTTGGCACAAGGCACTTGCCCTTGACGAGGTCACCAAGCAAGGCCAGCCAGGATGGAGCAGCTCTTCAGAAAAAAACTGACTGCTGACTGTGCTGTGCACCTCAGCACCCGGGGCAGGAGATGGTACCATCTCTCTTCTCTTATTACAGCTGTGTCTTTTTGTCTCACTGGAGCTCTGCAGTGTCAAAACTCACACATGGGCCTATCTCCATGGCAGTGATTTGAAGTCATGCCCTGGTTGAAGGCCGGATCAGCTGGAGAACAACAGCATATGATAAAATGGTGTTTTTTTTTCCTCTGGGAGCTAGGAGAAGGGTTTAATATCCTGTACCTGTCCATCACTTGCTTAAAGCTGCTCTAGTTTTCCCTTGACAGCCAGTCATACCTGTATCAAACACGTTTCACAGCTCTCAATTCCTAACTCATCAGGGCAGAGGATACTCTCTTTGAAATTATCTCTTCAGCTTATGACTCCAAGTAAAAAGTCTTTGGCCTAATGCACAGAGGCTTCATCACTTGAAAAGCTTGACCATAGACCTCTATCTGAATCTTTTGTTGCCATCCTAAGGTTATGTTATTATCTGTCCAACAGCCAGAGCTAACACGGTAATCTGAATTATTATAATGCCATGTTTGCAGAGTAATGATGTTAAAGAAGTGAGGGCTGTTCAGTGAAAACTCTGATAGCATATTGAGTCTTGAAAGAGATAGGTAGTAATGCACAAAGTGTTGAAATATATTTACATTACTGTCTACTTTTTGATTCTAAAACATGAGAGTAATGCCAGGCAGTATATCAGCAGCAGTTATCAACTCTCACCATTTGTTTGACAAATTACTAATTGCTCTATTTCAAGCAAATGTTTTCAAAGTAGAAAACACAAATAACTGTCTTTTTGCTGTTTATTTGGGGGCTGTGTGTTTCATCACAAGTAATTCCAAGAATATGCAATACTGGCCAGCTAAGAGAATAAGACAGATTTATTTTATGTGAAAGCTTTTGTGCAAACTGCATCCCCAGATATGTCGTGGGTTTGTCGGTTGGTTTTTGTTTGGTTTCTTTTTTAAAAAAGAGGTGAACCTAATCTGGAAGGTCTGGGTTTTGGTTTGTGTCTGTAATTTGGAAGAGGATGGTTCCTGACAGTTGAAGAGTACATTTGGGTATGAGGGACAAACCATCCCTATGACTGGCTGTGATAAAGAAAGGAATTTAGTTTCTGGCAAGGGGAGACAAGATACACTTTCAGATTTTTAAAAGGAAGTGATTTGCTGAAGCATAAGTAGAAGATTGTTCCAGATGGCAGGATTTGCAGAGAGAAAGGCTACTGTATTTAACAGCAACAAGATTAACTGAATGGGCCAACAAGACCAAATGTTAAATCAAAATGGAGAGCAGGCAAACTGGAGATGTCGAACGTACAAACTGTCATGAGCTACAGCTTGAAATCACTACGTTGTTTGAGAGTTGTGTGACATGGTCATGCTTCTGCGCAAAAGAAAGAATGAAAGGAACAGCTTTTTGAGCATGTGGCAGACTGAACCGTGGAAAGGGAGCTGTAATCAAGAGAGGAATGGAGGGTGTTGGTGGTAAGGGAGGCTAAAGGTAATCACACACATCATTAGAAAGTTTGGGATGTTCTCCAGTGGAGCTGCCCTGCTGACCTGGAGCAGTGGTCTCAGTCCTTTCCCTCCCTGTTGAGAAGGTTATTTGCTCATCATTGTCAGAAGACCTGGAGTCTCAAAAGAAATAGGTATGTGTGCAGCAACCAAACGCCATGCCAATCTAATGGAAGTTGTCATCTAACATCTGCAGATCTCTCAAAATGTTTGTGTAGGAGTGCAAAGGCCAAGGAAGGGCTGCATTTCCTGCAGCTGGGTTAGACTAGGTCAGGGAAATGAAGATCAGTGAATCCCCCATCCATCCTCCTCCATTGTATATGCAACTGACCAGAAGCACAGAAATGAAGTTCTATGAGAGAAAGAGTTAAACATTTGAAATGGAAAGTTACGATGTTAATACCATAGGGTATAAGGGCCCCATGAGGATGGGGCCAGTCTCTTTTCAGTGGTGCCCAGTGGTAGTACAAAGGGCAGTGAACACAAAGTGGAACACAGGAAGTTCCCCATAAACATAAGGAAGAAACTTCTTCAACTGTTAGGGTGATAGAGCAGTGAAACAGGCTGCCCAGAGAGGTTGTGGAGACTTTCAAAACCCAGCTGGATGTGTTCTGTGCAACCTGCTCTAGGTGAACCTGCTTTAGTGGGGGTATTGGCCTAGATGGTCCCTTCCAACCCCTACCAGTCTCTGATAGATAAAATGTGCAGATAAAAATGTGCTGTGGCAGTATTTGCATGGTCTCTGGTCTCTGATGTTTCCTTCTGTGCATTTATTTTGGTGTCTGGATGTATCTGAATTGCTTGTGCCCTCAAAATTGTCTTATTTGTCTGAACTAGACATTCATGTCTAGCCTAGATCAAAGCATGAAATCATAATTATATGTGGACTTTCTTGTATATTTGGCTTATTAGTGGGCCAGTAGTCTTGCCTATAACTGTCAGCACAGGTCTATAAATTACTGTTACACTACTAACAGGAATAATTTCAGGCAGCAAGGTTGGCAATAAACTGCATTTTTATGTTAGTCAGTAACAGCAGTGTTTTATCACTCATTGCAGAAAAATTACTAAATATGGTTTCTGCCAAAGGCACAATGTGCAGTTCACCACTGACATGTAAGTAGTATGTCAATTTATAATATTAAAGGGAAAAAGGTAGTTTAAAGGATACAGGAAATCTAATGACAGATTAAAACAGTTAATAATAAAAGCAGAGCATAACAACAATAAGCAGTCTGACATGTATGGCCTTTGCACTGATGCAGAGAGCACGCTCCTTCCTTCTTTACCCCCCACTCTGCCTAGATGTAAACTCTGCGTGTTTCAGTTCTTTGCCTTTGCAAAGCGTACAGTGGTTTCTAAAAGACATAACAAAGAAAAGTAAAAGCTCAAGGACTTCATAGAGATGTCAGGAATTTTCATTACAGGTGCTGTGGAGAATCTGGATTGATTTTTACACCCCCTGCACTCCCAGGAGCACTCACCATGTTACAGAGTGATGGCTGACAAGAGTCTATTACAAGTGTAAAAAAAAAAAAAAAAAAAAGCTTCTATACGTGTTTTTGTGATATGCAGAACAAAAGAGCTTATGATATTCCTGTATCTTGCCAAAACATGGTCAAATTTAAAAAATGTTTTAACTCATTACCAAGTTCATGCCCTGCCTACCAAAATAGGGGCTAGGAAGCTCTTGTTTACGGCCACGTTTTGTACAGCTGAAACTCTAGATGTTATTAGGGGTTTGCTGAACATGTAACTACGGTGTCAACAGTGAGAAGCTAGATAAATGAATGCATTTTATGTAAGATACTATTAATTAAATATTACTATGTTTGGTTTGGTTTGGTTTGGTTTTTTTTAGCTGTGCTGTAAGGAGTCAGTTCTTACCCTCACAGCCTCCTCTTAAGCTATCACAGGGACAAATGCCTGATGCTACTCCCACAGCATATTTCTGCCTTCTTTTCTCTCATGGAAGAGCCTTGGGTTATCCCCATCATGAACTGCTGAAGTCCTATAGATGCCAACATGTGCGCTCCTGGGGGACGAAAAAGTTGCTGGCTTGAACAAAAACTTTGTTAAGTTCCCCAGTGTCTGTGGCGCAAATGTTGTCAGAGGGAGCAATCTACGGGTCCATTTGTTTCAGTTTGTCCTTCCATTGAAACAAAAACTTGCTCCTGACCTTACTCAGGAAGAGAGAGAACAGATGCCATTCAGGGCACGTTTTGCTCCTGAACAAATACGTGCAGGAAGATCAGAAACGGATGTCCTGTGTCTTGTGGTTGAGTGATAGTGATGCCTAACATGGGGATACTATTTCAGCAGACCACATGATTGACACCAGTCTGATGTTTGAGTGGTGGTGCTCAGGTGCTTAGTAATAGTCAATGATAAAATTTGCTCCTGTAAAAGGTCTTTCTCTGAACTGTTGGACCATTTAAATGCTGATGTATTCAGTGATGCACTCCAGCTTAAGTCCAAGTGGGTTTTAGACATATTTTTGTGTGAAATTATATTAAAAGAACAATACCTGGTAAAGTTATTCTGGATTGAAAGTAGGGTAACCTTTGCCTAAACTGTGGAGTATGATATTAGCAACAGTAATTGATCAAGTGTTTGGGGTAAAGTTTTACTTTATGATTTGTCTAGAAAGGGTAACAGAATGGAAATGTTAAGCCCACTGTCATGGAGATGTTTGAAGTCCTTGTTCTTGATACAAGTATTAAGCTCCGCTGTGTGATGCATTCACTCGTTTTGGCACAGGGCGTGTGCTCCAGCATTTGGTGGAGGAAAAAAGAAAATCATCAATGAACTACAGTCATTACAACATGGCAACTTAAAAGTACCATGTGGAATTAAGCATGTGTTTGGTGACTGAACATATAGGTACTCTTGATCCACTGGGTTCCCATCTCTTCACTTCCAGAAGGAAGATGGGTTTCACAGCCAACACAGACCAGCCTCTCACTGAGAAAAGCTTGGTTCAGATCTCATGTTAACTGCTTCCTTCCTGCCCTGCTTGCTGGCTTACACTACTGTTTTTACAATGTGTAAAATTCAGCCTTTGAAATGCTGAAAAACTTTAGCTTCTTTTTAACTGAGCTAAAAATGGGGAGGTATTCTGAGATGACCTATTTCTGTCTGGAGTGCAGGACCATTTCAGCCATGTGTTCGTCATCAGAACCTGACCTCATTTTAACCTGGCAGAGCTGCTTAATAGTGAAACTACACTGTGGAGAGCAACTAATGGGTAAATAACTGAAGAGAAGCCCAGCTATCATGAAGAAAATCTACACAAATGCCTCCTGATACAGGTTTTATACAAGAAATGGAATTTCTCAGAGTTTTCCTAAAAACTTTTTCATAGTGGGACAGGGTGCCCAGAGAGATCATGCCATGTCCATCCTTGGCGGTTTTTGAGACCTGTTGGAACAAAGCCCTAAGTAACCTGGTCTCACCTCACAGCTAAGCCTGGCTTGGGGAGAAGATTGTACAAGAGACTTCCTGAGGTCCCTTCCAACCTGAATTTTACTGTAATACCATGAAGTTCTTCAAGGTAAATTAAAGCAACATAAGAAAGGCTGCTTAGGAAGAGATACATGTAATGTTCATCAGCTGCAAAATTTCTCTGTAACTCATGTAACAGCTCAAAACTGCAACTTCAGTAAAACTGTATCAGTTGCATTTTACATCAGCTTAGCAAAGCGAGCTTAGGGACTTTTGATTCTTCCTTTTCAGTTGCAATGTTTCCAAATTTTTTGCTATCATATACACAGGAACTCTTGACAGAAGTGATCTCCAGCTATATTAACAACAACTCTCTTCGTACCATCCCTGTGGAAATCAGTGCATTGGTCTGAGGAACAGTGTGGTACCAGTGGAGGAGATCTGAGGGTTGACATTTAACACTGGAGGTAGTTTAGACATTCATAGCTTTGCTGATTTGTACTCTTCAGTTAGCAGGATGTAATGATTTGGTCTGTGATGACTTCTGAAAGTCAGGCAAGGGAAGTTGTTATGAAATGGAATTTAACGGTAGCTGAAATGAACCCTTCAGTGAGGATGTTTGGGAAAGTATTTGAAGTGGAGCTGGGTTGTTGACTTTTGTGTTTAAAGCAGAGAAAGGGGAAAAAAACATGTTTTTGTTACCTGCAAGCCCCATTTATCATTCAGACAGTTGGAAAAGATTTTGGAGCTAACAGACCCCAGCATTAGGAAGATTTCCTAAACTGTTCTAGTTCCTTCCTTTCTTCAATTCTGATTTGACATTTTCAATCCTGTATTTATGAACCATTTGTATTCATCCTAAGGGATGGTCCATCTGTTTTTAGGGGCATCTTGGGTGAAACTTACCTTGTTAATTTTTAATCTGTCCTTGCCAGGTGATCCCTCGTGCCTTTAAATTATTTTTATTCTTCCAGAAATCGTCTCAAAGCTGAAGGCTTGTACACAAAGCAGCTCCGTTAATATAAGCAAACAATAAAAGTGAATAAGGCAGCTTAGAGATCCACAACATACATCTGGTGGTGGTGGTGGAAGCAGGCTGATGCTTCCCTCTACAAAAAATCAAAGCTGCGTAGGTGCATGAACTGCTTGTGTTTCATATTTGGTAAATTAAATCAGTGACGTGATAACATTAGTGAAATGATAATGATGGAAGTAATACATGATTATGTTCTTTTCCATTAACAATTTTGTTTAGAAGCAAACTGGCCTTTTGAAAAGCAATTAATAAATCTAAATGACCTTTGAGAGATAAAAGAAGAGCCACTGTGGCTTGCTTAGAGATAGCAGCAAAACTTCACTGCAAGTCTGCTAACAGTTCATATCACAGTGAAGGGACATAAGGAAATAATCTTTCATAACAGGGATCTCGAGATGAAGCCAGTGTTACGTACCATGGCCTGCATCTGCTGCTGGATGCTTCGCATGAGTAAGAAGTTAAGGAAGTCATTGCTGTCCATTTTGGCCTGATGTAGAGATGAAGCCTTACTGCTTTCTGTAATGTCTCACAATGCATTTATCCTCCTTTCTACATGTAGATCAGCACAGATTCCTGTTTCATCATAATGACCCTTTTGAGAAGCTGTGTGAGTTCTTGAGGAGCTCTTACTTCATACGCATTTCATTTAAGTGCATATCAGCAAAATGTTGCTCAGAAGAAGCTCTAACAGGTTTGCAGTCTGAGGAACAGACAGTCCTGGGATCATTGCAGAGCTCGGCTTTCAGCTTGCTCTTCTACATCTATAAGGTATAGGACTTGAGATATGTGAAAGTGCACAAGTAACTGAGGTAACCCACTTGCCTGTCAACAGAGTTGGATGATAAACATCTAGAGACTTTATGTCATAAAATATTTTAAAACAAATTTCTAGCCTCACTGATATCAATATTTGTGTCTGTCTGCATTTTTTCCTATTTTGTGAAAATATATGAACACACACACAAGTGCATAGGTATATGTATACATACATATGCTCCTTTGAGGAGCCATAAAATAAGAGGAAGTTTACATTGTCAGAGATTTTTTTGTGGTAGTCTCAGTGGCTGTTGCATGATGCTGTGCAGGAGAAGAGGCAGGTCTGCTTTTTATTTCCTAGAGCAGGCTTTTAACCAAACATGCAGTAAAACCTCCATCCTTTTTTGTTTCGGGGTGCTTCTGTGTAGAACTCCATTTGGGGGAGTTCAGCTCCTTTCTCCGAAGAGCCTGGTGATGATCACAGTCAGAAAACTTTAATGGGTAAGAAAAAGGGCCGGCAGTATGACCCAGTATGTGATTGTTATGTGCCTTGCCTTGGGGTCAGAGCTGTGTCGGGGCAGAAGATGGTGCCTAGCAGGAATTCTGCTGCAGAGGGTGTATTTGCACCTTGCTTCATGTTGGACATGAGATGGGAGCACAGTTCACACTCCTTCTCACCATGCAGGAAGATGTCCTGAGCTTGCTGTGCGTCCTGTGGAGACTTGCCCCGGTTCATGTGCAATACTTCATCTCCTTTGTGGTGCTTGAGGAGCAGTGATAATTTGAGGAGCTTCACTGGGAACATGAGCATTTCTAGCTCTAGGATAATGAAGGTAAACAAGAGAAGGGAGTGGGAGACACATTTCCCCCCCATATCTCCCATCTTCTTTTGTGGCACAGCTTGGGTATAATAACAGATATTTCTGAAGCCATTGAACAGTGAGCATTACCAGGGAGCCCAGGCAGTAGCGTGGTTATGGTGGGAAGGATCAGTTCTGTGGATGTATTAGTCTGAAAACATGCTCTATTATTTCCTTTATAAAAGTCTACTAGCTGTTGTGATAGAAGGCAATTTCCATTTGTATGTCCATGGAATATAAAATCAGTCATGTATTTGTTTGGAGGAAAAAAACCCTAAAAGTGTAGCAATATTGTATAATGGGGAGCTAAAATTAGATGTGCTGATGGTGTACTGAAATATACAAAATATTTTGCTTAAATTTACCCACAAAATGATATTGCATTAATATTGATAGACTAAAGCTAAGTGGGAATTTTGTGACTACTTTCTATTTTCTCTCTGTTTGTTGTCCTGTATACCAAGGATTTGGCCAGTTTGTCCATGTCACTCCTAACAAAGATGTCCTGAGCATGACTTCGTAACCTTTGCTAACTACTAAAGGTCCTCAAAGGGCATTCCACCTTTCAGTGTACGATCAACCCTGTGTTTTTTCAGCCTACATTGTCCTCTCTATGGGAGGACAATATATAAACCCAGTAAGAGTTCACGGTTTGTAGCAAGGATCCTCACTGTGTTAAGTTACAAAGTCTGCCCCTGATTTTTTATTTTCTCCCTTTTTTTGAGCTCATTGGGCAGTTGCTTCAGTGACCTCAGTTTCTTTTCTTCCTGTTTCTGCACCTGTAACTGTATGTGGAGATGAGGAGGACCAGATTCAGCAAACGGTGGTGCTTCCAAGTGTCAGTCTGTGTACGATCTTGGGGAATGCAGACAGTCATCGGTGTATCAGATGCTGCCTGCAACACCCTAGAATGTTTGTAGTGGGCTAGAGGCCATGAGTCAAACCTGTGCTTATTTTTATGGCAGTGGTTTTAATGGAATAAAAGCAAGGCAGTCCTGAAGACATAGGGGAGCAGAGATTGAGGCTAGTCTGGTTTTGTTGACAAGTGCTGCAGTATCTTCATTTTGGAAAACCATGTAGAAACAAGTGCCTAAGCATGAATGATTTTACTTCTACGGCATCCTTAATCTCTGATGACATTGTTTTTATGGTTGTTTATCCCTTTAACTCAAAAGTATCTTGCAGGTATTGACAAATATTTTCGTAGAATCATAGAATAGTTAAGGTTGGAAGGGATCTTTAAAAGTCACCTAGTTCAATCCCTCTGCAATGAACGGGGACATCTTTACCTACATCACTTTGCTCACAGCCCCATTCAAGCTCATCTTGAAAGTTTCCAGGGATGGGGCATCTGCTACTTCTCTGAGCAACCTGTGCCAGTGTTTACTACCCTCCTTATAAAAATTTCTTCCGGTAGTATATCTTCCAGTAACTGTAGCTACAAATTCATCTTGGGTTACTGTCACCATATCTCCTTCCTACAGATGGCACCTCACACACATGTTCATCCCTGGGTTAAATTCTGTCAAGTTTCCGTCTTCCATGAAGTTCATATTTTTTAAGTGCACAAGGAAACTCCTCAGGCTCATTCCTTACAGAACAGTTATGCTCTTAGGTACTTGCACTGACTTTTAGTTAACTTTACACAGTTAATATTATCAGATAATAACATAATTAGGTAGACACAGTGCATGATAAACAGTCCTTGAAATATAAACTCTTGTCTCAAAAAGATTTGCTGCTTTGCCATACAAAGTCATACTAAGACAGAGCCATGGGACTTGGCAAGCTCCTATCTCAGGATAAATAAACACATAAAATGAAATTTAAGAGCCTAAATTCTCATGTTACTGGTTTATAGATGGTTGCAGGTAGCCTGTCCTTGTGCAGGCTTTGTCTGAGGCTTCTAAAATTGACTCTTGTTGAAGGAACAGAACTTCCTGAAAATCTAATAAGATTTGAAGAGCCTTTGAGCGATAGATAGCTGCTGAAAGGAATATGAGAAATATAAAATCAGGCAAGATTCTAGTGAGAATTTACAGCTTTTAGTTGCAGTCCAGAAAAATCACAGATCCTGTGGGTGTTTTGGATACATAAATCATTAGCATTCAGTCTTAGACGATTAGAGTAATTTTACATGTCATGATTAAAATAATTTTGTGTGTAATTATATAAACTCTTTTGATTTGGCCTGTTGTATTCTTTTAACACCAGGGGCTAAGCTGTGTTCTCAGCACAGTAATGCACAAGGTTTTATTTTTATTTTAGATTTCCTTGCAATTTAGTAAACTATCAAAAAGTAATTACTGGAACTAATTCATAATAGTTTTATACAAGCCAGAAAGGAAAGATCCTGTTATTTGTTAAATCTCTCCTGACGACTGCTATAAGATATCTGCTATGAGACAGGTTTCAAACCGTGTAAGTTTCAAACATGTGGAAGTCTAAAATACTACAAAATTAAGAAGTTAAAGAAAAATGACAAAACAGGAAGAAATAATCTTTCATTTAGTTTGAAATTATATCTCTCCTTTTCATTTAATTAACCAAGTTTGGGGCAAATACTTTTTATTTTGACTAGCATTTTCTGAAATAAAACCATTTAATGAATTTCAGGTTTTGTCTTTACAGTTCAACTGAATGTTCCCAGCTGGTGATAATACCCTGCTGTATGAAGTTTGGTACCCATGAGTTGTGATTTCTTCTGAACTGCAAATTCCTGTCAGTTTTGAATCTACAATCTTTTAAGCAAGCTAGACTATAATTGCCATATTAATAAAAATGGTAGTACTGAAATAAATATTCTGAAATGTGTATTTTTTTAAAGAGGAAGACTTGGTGAACCAATGTCATGGTAGGATGAAACCACAAAAAAACAGGGCAGTGACTGAGATGGCTGGTTTTGTTTTGCTCTTTTATTTTGTAATCTTGCTCTGCAAATTCCTGATACCCTGTTTCTGCCAAGCTTGGCAGAGGGAGTAAGTCTGCTGTCAGAAAGTGTTACGTGAAGCTTCCAAGCAGGCAGAGTGGTCCCTGCTCCCTCTAATCTCTGCCTGCAGACAGCCACTGCTGCTGGGCTTTGCCTGAGTAATGTGTTTTGCCCGATGGAGAGCCTGCTGATACTGGTTGCCATCTCAAATTGCTCCCTCTTCACTGACAAGCCAGCGAGCACAATCCTGATGGTTTTTCAAGGTGTTGGCTTTCAGGTGTCTTCTGTTGCACAGGTGGGATCTAGTTTTATTCTTGTGCAGCTTTATTCTTTTGCAGACTTACTCTGTCATTGATGAGATGGAGCTGATGGACACAGAATAAGGTGAATACTGTGTGAGTAGTAGGAAAACATCACCTTACTGTGGTACGGAAGAAGAAGGGACATCAATTATCGTTACTTGCGTCGAATACTTGCGACAATTGGTCATGTTTAGATTCTGCTGTAGTATCTGAAATTATGATCCTTCTTTAAAGAGACTGATTAAGAAACAGTTCTGTGAAATAAAACCTGCTTTGACAGTAACTGTCTGATGATGCTGAGTTTTGCATTCCCCTCCCTGCCTTTCCATCTCAGTGTGACACTAATGGGGTTTCCAGACTTTTACACCTGGTCACTTGTATTTTCCAACCACATCTACAAGCTTGGCATTTTTTAACTCTTACCAGTCTGTTTAGCTGAGTTGAAACTGGCAAATTTGATAGAAGAGGAAGAGGTCTGGAAGACAGACAGATAGACACAGACCGATGCATAGACCATACTACCACATGAATGTTGCTTCTTTAGGAAAAACTAATAGCTCTCTTGAGGAGAGAGTTATTTGCATAACTGTGCAGATTACATACCTCCACGGTAATTTTAACACATTTGATAAGATATGAAAAGTGCTGTTTTCCTGACCTGACTCGTTAAAAACGTGGCCAGTGGAAGAATCTCCTTTTGGAATGGGAGACTTCTAATGATGAAGGTAAACAAAAGAATGAAATGAATCTTGATGCTGGGGGGAGAAAAAAGTCAATTTGAGTAGTGCATGTTCTGAGGAGTTTAAAGGAGGAAATTAATTCACTCTTTTGCTGACAATAACAGCAGACTGAGACCTGCCTTTCCCAAGCTGTCCTTCCTTTCTTGCTTGACTATGACCACTTCAAGAAGTGGCAGAGATGTGTGTATGTTTAAACCACTCCATATTTCCCCACTCTGCAGAGGTTGACACAGACAGAGTACCAAACATGGAAATAGATTCAGAAATATAACCCTGTTCTTGAACTTTAAAGTGCTACTAAAAATAACTTGTCTCCACAAAAAGAAGTCTGATGTCTTGCATCTGGCATTTGTGACCAGCCCTTCTGGGAATATGGGCTAGATGCCTGGCACTGCGTGGAGCATGTCCCAGTCATGCAGGTAGTAAATGCACCTTTTTTTTTTTTTTTTTTTTTTTCCCCCACAGAGGTTTCTTATCTTTAAATTGTATACATCTGTGTAATCTTTTTTGTTCTAAAAGATCATCAGGAAGGCGTATCAGCCTGTCAGTACTTTACTATAGACATGGAAGGCGGAAAAGAAAGTGGATTGTTAAAATTAGAAAGGCTCATGGCGCCATGCAAGGCAGGATATCAGGTCTGGCCATCATTTTGTGGTGTGTGATCCCATTCCAAGAACGAAATCAAACTCATTTATTTAAAGTCCCATCCCTGTAGGTCTAACCGTAAAGACATCTGAGAGTACCAACTCATTTCACATGAGGTACTGAATAGGCTTTTATTGCTTTTTAGTGGACATGCACTCAAATTAACCATCATATTAAAGTACTATATGCATGTGTATGCACACCGTTGAGCATCAAATAGTGATGTAGAAAGTAATGCCCTTCCATGTCTCAGGAGGGTGGACCTCTAAACCATTTTTGTAATAGCATTTTAACAATCCATTAAGAGCCTCCAATCTTTTTAGCAGTGAAATCCATCACTTGCTCAGCATGTGTCCTTTAATGCAGCAGTCTTGCTTAAAATCACTACTTACCCAATCATTATTTTTTTCTTTCACTCGGTTTACAACCAGTGTAAAAAGTATAAAGTCCACTTGCCAAGTAAATAGAAAAATCCATCTGCCCTGATTTCCATTTGCCATGTCTAGGGTATTATCATCGCATTTGGGGGGTTATTTTCTTGGTAATAGCAATGTTTCAGTTTGCACTCAGCTTTAAATACAGATGTAAATTCATGCATTTGCTAGTGTCAGTCAGTGAAGTCTGACATAGTGTCAGTGTTCGTTTAGCCTACCCAGATACCTAGAGGTTAGTGAGCAGAAAAGCTTTTCCTCTTCATGGTACCAACAGCTGCTGGAAGAGCTGATCACTCCTTTACAAAAAATACAGTGCCCATATTTCACCTTCTATCTGATGCTCCCCCATCTGAACCACAAAATAATACATGTCAGATGTTGCTTTATATACTGGTTCTTGATTCTGAGATGGAAATAAAGATGAAGGTGATGCATTTTCACATTTCTCTGATGGGGGAAAGATTGAGCTCCCTTCCAGTGGCTTGGGATTGAAGGTGAGCAGTTGTTGCTTTTCATGCATGTACTTGTTGTTTTACAAGCATCTGGAAGATGGTGTTAATTTTTCTGCTCATAAGAGGTAAATCCCACACTTATTTCAATGTTTAGACAAAACAGAAGATAAATGATGGGAAGTAGACAGGGGATAGTAGGACTTCAAAAGTAAGGTCATGGATTCCTCCTGATTTTATTAAACACTTATCTGTAAAATTTGGTACATTTATATGCATCTCTTTTCCATGTTCTAGCGCAGATGAAGTGGAGAGATGTGTGGTCCCCATCACTGCTTTTGGTGGGTGACAGTTCATGTCCTCCATTTTATGTGTCACAGGGTCTCATGGGACAGGATGTCATGGCAAAGTCAAGAGGTACTTCTCGCAGCCTTCCATCATTTGTTCACTGCTCTCCACCATGCCAGGCATATGCCTTCACTGTGCCCCAGGGAACACTGTGGTAGCTTGTTCCTTCTTGCCTGAGTCAGAAAAATACCCTTTCTCTTAAGTGGTCACTCTACTAACAGGGACTTCTAAGATGCAGGGAGCAACCAGCTGGCGATAGTAGAGCAATGAGATCAGTGGATCCAGGAAAGCAATGAGCAGTCAAAAAAAGTTGTGCAAATAGTTCTGTTAAACAGAAAATTGAAGTGTTTAGTTTGGAACTCATTTTACCTGAGAGCCAGCACAACTTGGTAGTAGCAAAATAAAAAAGAAAGGACATGGGGACAAGCCCTAGATTATGATAGTTCTCAGTCTGGGACTAGGGTAGGTCTTACAGCCTGTATATTTTCCTTAATTGACATCTTTCATGAGTACCTTCAAATCTACTCCTTCCAAGTGTTAAATTAAACATTAAAAATGGACATAGCATGATCTATTTTTTTTTTCCTCTCAATATTTTCTTATCAGTCTTCCTATCCATAAGATAACATTTTTACCTGTCAGATTCTCATATTCAGCCTGGGATCAGGAAATGGAACTGAGTTGCAGGGGTTTTTTTTTTTTGAGTGTTTATTGTTGTCAGTAATAAATTTACCTCCATAATACTTTGTGCCTTAGTCACAAAAGAGAGCATACATCAATTTTCATGGCCACTGGCCATCAGCATTGCTTGTATGCAGGTCTAGGAGCTCTTACTTATTTCAGGTACCGTGCATTTCTTCATATGTCTAAAATGAAGCTAGAGAGAAACACTGGTCTGCCATGGGAGCATTTATTAATGTATTAATGTATGCCGTAAGCCACTCTAACCAGACATGCTGTGATTTTTTTTTTTGTACCATACATAGTGCTGCAGGACATGAAAAGCAAAGCTTCTATGTACAGTCACGCAATGGTTCAGAACCCCAGAAATTAAAAATGAAGCAAATCCACTAAGCCATTTTACCAAGTTCCCTCAAGCTTGTCTATTTTGTTTCCCTGCGTTTTCTGTAGTTTCACCCTGAGTGCATCACATGGTGGGCTCCTGCTGCTGCCCTTGGGAGGCATCGGCAGAGCCCAAGGGGTATCGCTGTTAGAGCACTTTGGGTGATACCTTGTGAGAACCATGTAGAATCTTCCAAGCGCCTGTGCTGCTTCTCTGGGGTGAGCGCTGCCTGCTCGTTACCAGGTGTGATTGCAGGACTTGCTGATCTACCGTTCTGGTTTAGACTTCCTTGTTTAAAATATGCTAGAAGGAATAGGCTCACAATATCGATGTTACATATTGTGTGTTTTGTTTTTTAAAGGCAGTGTTCTGGGTTACTGTAATTGGCACCTTTAAAATTTCCTTATCCAGTTAGTGTGCTGTTCCACTTGACATTGTCGCTCAAAACAATCAGAATCTTGATTTCATCCTTTATGTCACTATGAGTAAAGAACAGGGGACTTTGAAGGACCCCTGCCAAAGTAGCTCTTTCTACAGGTGTAACTGTGTTGTTCAAATATACACATGTTCTGCAGACACACACTTAAGACCAGATATTGAAAAGCACCTTGTAATGTCAAAGGAGTGAAGACCAAGGGGAACAGTTTTATTCTCTCTTCATACTCCTTTATTCTGCTGTGGAAGGAATTACCCCTAAGTTTTAAACCAACTGTTTTCCCCTTTTGAGATTCTGGTGCAAAAGAAGTGCTTTGTATTGGTAAGGCAGAATTATTTTCCTTACTTTGTAACTGGCAGAAGCAGCATATGTGTAGATGATTTGTCAGTTGGACATCTGAGAAAAGAATCCATTAAGTTTATTTATTAGTAGTAATAACAGGAATAAAAAATAATGATAACCTTTAAAGATCCTAATTAACACTGTGGCTTGACTGTACTGAGAACTTTAACAAAGCTGTAAGTTAGAGGCGCTGTGATTCAAATGTGCAAGCATCTGAAGGGTAGAGAGATGTGTATAAAACACCCAAGTGAAGAAATGTGGTAAGGACAACTCCTTTACGGGATAGGAGATAGAGGTGAGGACTGTGGGAGTAGAAAAAAAGAAAAAAAGCAAAAATCAAGATACTGTGTCATCTGCTGGAAATTTGAGCTTGTGTACCACTGAGGAGAGCAGGAGTGGGCTAGGAGCCCATTGTGCTAAGCACAGCACAAACACAGAAGCAAAAGCTCGTCCTTGACCCGAGCTGCAGTGCAGGGAAATGTGACCATTGATGCTGTTTTCCACCAGTTAGTAGGTGTGGGAGCATCTCCCTTTTGATACCTTCTAGTTACTACTTCTGCTTCCCTTTGGTTACTTTTCCTGGAGTGTAGGAAATTGAGGAAAGGGAAGGTCACCAAGACATACCAAGCTTCAAATCAGCTCAACAAATTTTGTTGGAAGCTTGTCTAAATTGTTCTTTAAAACCTCCAGAACAGATGATCTTTTCAGATCCCTTCCAATCTGACTCATCAGTGGTTCTGTGATTCTAATATGCATAGTCAGTGTTCTTGCTGCTCACACCTTCCTTCTCATGAGCTAATGCGTTGTCTTTATGCTACCAGTTTTGTGACTAACTACATGTCTCTCATATGCAGTATACCTGAGGTATCAGAGATGCCCAGGCTCATTACCACAGTTTACCAGGTGATTACTAGGTAATTCACACTCCACTAATACACTGCATTCCCTTTCTGTGAATAAAACAAAGAATCAAAGAGCCCTTTTACTCAAAGGTGAGAAAGGCAAAATTAAGGTGTCTTCAAAGAAGTTGTAGCTGTGAGCTACAATTTTTCATATGGCACAGACTGGTGGAAGTCAGCCTAAAAACACAAGAGCATTTGATCAGAAATATGCTAATTTATTCCCAGGCTCATACAGAGACAGGAATTTTGTAACCTACATCTTCATGAAGTGTTTTGATTTCTGCAGTGGTAAAGTGCTCTGGAAATGGAAGGTGCTGCTGTATTAATGCTACAATTAGCAATTCAATATTCTTGATTCAATAAAAAGCAGAATACCTTGTGTGAGTTTCCCCACCTGTAGCAGAGATTCACCACCTTCATCCTAACAAGGGAAGCCTGTGATGTGCAGTGTGAAGTGAAAAACTGGAGATCGATGGATTAAGGATTTCTTCTCTGTGGCAAATTACAGAACAAGCTTATCAGCCTGATGTTAAACTAATGCTTCCTACTGAAAGAAATTATCTTTAACATGTGAGCATGAATTGTCATTAGCCTTGTGAGTTATCTCAGTCCAACCACTCAAGGCACCAGAGGTCAGAGTACAGCAATATCTGTTCTTGCAGTCTAAGTGCACTACTGATGCCAGGCTCTGAGGACTAGACTTACCTTTTCCATATTGTCTGCAACTACACGAATGGTTATTTTATCATCAGTCCTGGATCTCAGAATTGCCATCAGGATGAAACATGAATGCCTGTGTCTCATATAGCTACTCTAGTTTGCTGGACGACTATTATTATCAAGAGTCCTAAGAGTCCTGCTCAAAGTAGCTGACAGTCTGAATTGAGGTCTGTTGAACCGAGACTTGGTTTAGCACACAAGCACAAAGCTGGGTTTTGGGGAAAGGCTCCCTTTGTTGTTTCCAGTCCTTAATTTTTTTACTACTCTGTTCAGTGTAGCTCTTGTGCTGAGAGGCCTGAGCAGTGTGAAAAACCATCTCCTTGCTCTTTTTCAAGGATAAAGAATCCTCTAAAATAGACACTGGCTTCCAGAATATCACAATACCCACCATTTTCCAGCACACCTTCTGCTACGTGTCCTGGAAACAGGTGCCAGCTATTCCTCCTGACCTGCTCTCTGTACCTGGGGCTAGTAAAATACTGGGTGTAGTTATCATTAATCCAAAAATGGACTGAAAGTTGTTCAGTAGATTACATTCCTCAGCCTAGCTGAGCAATATATGGTCTTATGTGACCTCTCAGTTCCTTCTCTCTTCCCTGCCAAAGGATGCAACCCCCAAGAAAACTTGCCATGATGAGTTGTAATCTTGTTTTAAAATCCAAACTGCTTAATGAATTTTCTGCTCTCTGAGGGATGCCTCTTTGCTGTCATGAAATTGCCTCCTGAGGGGGAGAGTTATATTTTCATTCTTAATAAATGGAGTTTCCACTGCGTGGTGGGTCACATAGATTAAGAAATGTTCTCAGAAAGCTAGAAACCCACTCTGAACAGCCTTTAATATACTGCAGTCACTGTAAGGACTGACAGTTACCAACCAGGCTTACCTGCAAGCATCCTAATGAGGGCAATGAAAACAGTGTCTCTGTGTGTGTCATGCAGCATAGCACAGTGACAGAGACAGTCATACCTAATCAAGAGAAATGACAATTGCTTTTGTATTTATAAGAAGAATCTGGAAGAAAAGAAATATGTTCATGATGTATGCCATGATTTGTTTGCATTCAATAGTGTGTGTTTACTTAGCTCAGGTGTACTGCTCTGAATTAGACTGATTTGTCTCGTTAAGGAAAATGAGTGGGTGAGAATACTTTTTAATAATTTGCTGTTGATTTAAGTGGTGTTAGAGGGGTAGTTGGTAACAGTGAAATGAAAGGACTTCTGAATATGAAAGCGCAGTGGAGATGCAGGGAGTAAAGAAATGGAAGTACTCTCAGTGATTATAGGTACAGGCCAGTATTCCTCATCCTTTATTCCTAACTGTGACTCTGATTCCCTTTGTGAGGATGGGTGAAGCACTTAACTCATTTGTGCCCCACTGCACTAGCAAAAGACAGGTACTATGGAGATGCTAAGAACCTAATGTCTACCTATACTATTTGCCATGGTTGTGGCTGAATCACCTGATAAGTATTTGAAAAGCAACTGCTAGTTATTATGTGCCTTTTTCTAAAGACCAAGAAAAGGGTGGATTAGTGACTGTCTGCATTAGTTCTGCAACATTGCTACTACCAGTCCTAACAGTACCTGCCAGCTTCCCTCCTTGTTTTTTGCCTTCAGGGGAAAAAAAATGTGTTTGTATGAATGTGTGTGTGTTAAACTGTGATTTCAGATACACGTAATTCAAAGAAAAATTACTTTTATAAGGGAACTGACAAGAGACTGAACAGATAGTGGCTTTCTAGGAGAAACAAATCGTTGCTTACAACATAAACCTTTTTTTTCTATTACTGTTTTTATGGGCTAGAGAAGGTGCTTACAAATAACTGCACCAATAGTGGAACATAAACATGACAGACAATTTCAGAAAAAAACATCTACAGTTATTCTTCAGATTTTTCAGCTTTTTTAAATTGGAAAGTTACAGAACACTCTGTAGTAATATGGAGATGTTGCAGATTTCTAATTAGAACAGAAGCAGGCAAAAGAAGGGAAGAACAAAATCCTAACCGCTTTTGATGGGCAATTCTCCTCTAGTCAGGCTTTCTTTTAGTTGAAGTTTTTCATTTTGGTGAATTTAAGTATGTACTTAGGTAGGACATACTAATATCTATAAATTTACAGTCCTTCTTCCTTTTCAAAAAGTACATATGCTGAATCAAAGAAGCTTAATACCTTTGAGGTGTCTTTTCGCATAGCTTGGTATCTATTAGAAAAAGAAAACATCTTTCTTGAACTGCTTCATCTGAAATTCTAATGCCAATTCTGAGTTAACAATAACATTCTGATTTACTAGATCTAGTTGCATGTCATACCTCTCTAGATAAGTTAAAGAAAACATGTAACTTACATAGCACATTGTGAATGGAAAGCAACTGTGTCTCATTTGATGTCAGGATTTTAAAACCACTCTGTAGGCCCGTGACTGATTACTTGGACATCTGCATGGGTTGAAAATGATAGGTGATGTAGCTTGTTGGGATTGGAAATGCTTGTTAGAGCAGGAAGTTTTCATTAAGTTCTGCTAAATATTAATTTTCCAGATGCACGGTTGTGAAAGTTGATGTCTATTCCAGGAAAGAAGAGGTACTCTCTTAGGAAAAAAAAAAAAAAAAAAAAGGAAAATGACCAGAGCCACAGCAAATGCAAGACTCTTAGACAAATGCGTTGCCACAGGGAGCCATGGTGCCTTTGGTGGTATATACAGTATACCACATATACTGGGCCCATGGCAACAGCTGCTGTGAACCCACTAGGGAGGATACACTCCCATCAGCCTAAATAGGTGCCATATAGCAGGCTGACAAGGGGGCAGATTGTTAAGACTCTGTGTTTTCAGCTCATGTTTTTAGCGCTTTGGCAAACAGCAGACAGGACTTTATGAGGTCAATCACTTCCCTTGCCAAAACCCAGAAAGAAAATAATAATGAGAAGAGACAGGTCTGTCTTCCCCTTCACGTGACTCCTTGCCCACCCCTTTCCCAAAAGGTTACTCAATAAGCAACAAGTCCTTCAGCAGCAGAGAGAGGTTCTCCTGCCATCTTTCTGTACACCTGCACAAAATGAAAGCCACAGAACAGCTTTTATTAGTAAAGTATGAAGTTGGAGCATTTGGGATAGGTAACATTAGAGCCATGGCTCAAAGGCTTCTAGGAGACAGTGACTATGAAATTATCCAGATTTTTGAAGGATACAAGATGCCAGAGCCATGTTGCTACTTGCAAACAAATCCTGCCTTGCTTCAGTGTTGATTTTAGCAGAGACAACAATCTGTGCATAAAGACACTGTGTGGCCCTCCTCAGCCAGAAGGTAACATAGTACATTCTGTTAAATTGAGTGGGAATACAGGATTTGCTTTGGAAGAGCATGGCCTGAACCATACATGGCAGTTCTGTCATGGAAAGGGATTGAAGGGATGTCAAACTGTAAAGGCTACAACTGGAAGCTGTAAATTCAGCATAGTGGAGAGGCTGGGCTGTCTGACTACATCTGCAGCATCCAAAGGATTTTTTGTCCTCTTCAAATACCAACTGTAGTCAGAGAGCAGAGAAATCCTGCAGTGTTAGTTTAACCTCCTGCCTCAGTTCTTTTGTTTCATCCTTAATGAAACATTTTAAATTAGTCACTAATAAATGAAGAAATATATACCAACATGAGACTTACAGATGCGCAAATCATATTGCATGCAACCCTGATGATAAGGAAATAATAGCTAACATCTGCTATAATAAGAATGGTTTGGCTGCAGGAGAGTGCAAGAAATTACAAGCTGGAAGGCAGCTCTGAGCTGAGCATCAAATTTGGTGGGCTTGGTGGGTGAGTGATTTCTCTCCCTTGTTCTAATGACACAAGAGGAGGAACGAGGGAAAGGGCTGCTGGTGGGGGAAAGTCTGACACCCAGCAGTGCTCAGAGCCTCACGTTAATGATACCGTTTAGATGTGCATGAATAAAGACATCCTTCTTTCAGCTGTTAGCTTGTAAAGTCAGCCTGTTTATGGCAGGAGCCTGGAGCTGGCTTCTGCAGTCAGAGCAGGACCGGCCACAGCCTCCATGTGTGTATGGCTGGCTTTGTGGGGACAGGTGTTAAGTCTGCATGTAAGTAAATTAAAGGGCATAAAGGAGAGAAATTGGTTTGGCAGTGGTCTGTAAGTCTCTTCAAGTACTTGAGAGACCTACCAGCTTCCCTGGAGAAACACAGCAGGGATCAGCTTTGCACAAAGTGCCTTCCACCTGGACAGAGGCAGAAGAGAGGATGAGGCCAAGTCTGCTACTTTAGGCTGCAGAAGCTCCACTGTGGAATGGCTCTACCTCTGGAGATGAAGGCTGAGGGTTTTCAGTGCAACTTTCTGCATAGCTACAGTTTGTCTGATAACTCTGTATGTTGTCTGTAACAGCAAATCTTTTCTTCTTCCGTGTCTTTGCCATTTGCTAAATATAAATCTTTCCTTTAAACAAAAGATTGGCCCCTGAAAGCCTAATATAATGATTTTTGTAATGAGTTTATTTAAATTCCTCCCATGCTTTATAAAGTTGCTTCTTTATCTTTACACTATAGTTCAGGTTTGATATTTTAATATATCAAGTGAGAAACTGAATGGGAGAAAAATTTTCCTCTAGCTTGTTATCTCCAAAGCTTTTTAGAAGGCAGATGCCACCTTTAAAGAACAATGTTTAAAATAATGTAGTCTTACTAAACTTCTGTCAGCTTAGAATAATCTTATCTGAATTGTTATGCCTACATAATCACTGATTCTAGAGCTATAGAAAAGCAAATGTCCTAAATAAGAAGTGTGAATAGAAGTAAAATCTCTCATGCATCACAGTTTGACAGTTCACATAAGTAATGTGGCTTTGTTGGTCCCCTCGCCTCTAGTTATCTTCCAGGCAAAACTCAGGGCTTTTGATTGAGATTGTAACTGCAATGAAGAAATAACCTTTAGAGACTAATATTTTGGTTTATAGGTTGAATTATTGCTGTAAGTAATAAGTGGTATTTGCGAAAGGGAAATTCCACTGAGCGTGTTCTGTGATTAGGTTCATGTCCATGGATATTTTGGAACATAAATTTCCCTTTCTCCTTGAGTCTTCCAAACCCAAAAGCCACACCTGCCCAATAAATAGGCATAAGACAAGAGAGCCACAGCAGTTCAGTAAGTTATTTGCTCAGCATTTCCTTGTACATTTTTATAATTAATGTTTATTTTTCCACAGCTTTGAAGGAGAAAGGAGTGTAATGAGGCAGGGTTTTTTCTGCGCTGCTAGCCCCGGAAGCTATTGGATGGTGGCTGTTGGCCAGAAAGTTTGCCTTTTGCTAGAAAAGGTTTCATTAATTTCTGTGTGATCAATGTAGATAGAACTTAATATTTTCAAGATGGGTATGTTTGTTGCTTTTTCTGATTTTCATGCTGTAGGGACTGGAAGAGGGTGACACAGGTAGAGGACAGCCCTGTGATAGCAAGAGGCTTGGGCAGTGGAGGTTTTTGAAAAATTCTATTCAGATGTCCTCATCTCTTGTATCAACCCGTAACGCTCTTGCTTATTTGAAGAGACGACTTGAAGAGAGATACCAGCCTGCTCAGGGAAATGAAGGGGAAGTGTGATGAGGGCAGCAAATACTTAAAGCAAGAAATATTTGCAAAACTTGGTGTAATTTAAAAGTAAGATCAGTTTGCTCAAATCAAATCATGCCAGCTGCAGAGTGGTATCATTGCTGTTGTGTAAAATGTTCCCTTTGTAATGAATTGTAGAGTAACTGACTGGGTTGAATCACTTGGGAGTAATCACCCAGTGCATGCACTTTGGAACTGGGATCTGACTGCATCTTTTGGTGGTGTCAGACCTCTTGTTTGGGAAAGGAGATAATCCAAGTTACTGCAAGCCAGCTCCTGTTCCTCTGGGCACATTGTTCACTTTGTAAATTGGGACAGCTGAAGTTGCAGGACCCCATCAGAGGCTGGCTGATGCTGGAGCAACTCACATTCTGGGACTGCTGGAGGGCACTTCCACTGCTGGGATCTTTCTGGCTGCTCACAAATGCCTCAGGTGCTGGAGTCTGCTGTCTCCTGGGGTCTTCTTCAGTTCTGTGAGCCACAGCTCATCACCTGGTACCTGGTAGCACTGGTAGTACAAGAACACAAGGTTGCTGTGCCAGACTCATACTGCTTGGGCTTTCAGTGGTAGCTGGCTAGTGCCTGACTCACAGCTCCTACCCTATTTCTTACTCTCTAAGCAACAGAACTACGCCAATGACATGGGAGGAAGTACACTACCTGAGGGTATTTCTCCTGCCTTCCCACAAGAGATTGCCCTAACAGAAATAACAAGCCTGAAGCCTACAGTGGCCAACCTGTGTTGAGCAGCTTGGTACGTTCCTGTATTCAGCAGCTTGATATATTCACAATCATTTTTCTGAGGATGGTAGTGACTAAACATTTCAAAAGCCCAACCATGTCCTTCATGCTGTTTCTTCTTGCTCAGAAGAACCTTCTAAAATACAGAGTCCAAGAACTGCAGGGGTAGGATGACAAAAAATAAAGCTCTTGTAGCAGGCGGTGCCACCTGCGTACAATCTGCTCTTGCAACAAGTGCAGAGCATGACTGTGATTGACATCTCCATGGCTGGGGGAGTGAGAGCAGGGGTGCTGACTCAAGTCAGGACTGTGTCACAGACAGTTTGTGCTGTTAACATCAGTGAACCCATAGGACACTTGAACTGTTCCCAGTATTTCTGCCTGTGCACCTAGTCAAGTTTTTATCTACGTGACTAAATTGTATATGAGTGCTCTGAGCAAGTACAAATAGCTCCTGTGCTTGGTGGGCCATTTACTGACCACCTGAAAGCGCAATGTTCAGGGCTGCCGCTGTAGATGGGTCTCTGATCAGCATGCCAGTTGCTTTGTGCAGAGTAGGTCAGGAGGGTGGTTCAGCTAAATCAAGTGGTTTGAAAGGTAAATTTATTCAGCGTGGAACAGATTTTCTGCTTACTGAAGGAATGCAAACTCATTGATATTGCACCTCTCACTGCTTCTAGAAACATGTACAATATCCAAGTCCTGAGGTCCAGAGTTTGACATATTGAATCCTGGTTTGTGTTGATGGAAAGAACCTGAGGACAGTTGAGTGGGGTGTATAGATCTAGGTGTCTGAACTGAAACCTGAAAGCAACTGAATTTTATCCAGGGGTTGTGGATTGACGGGCAGTGTAGTGATGACCACTCATTACTTAGTAGTAAATGTTTCAAGCTGTGGATGTCACAACCTTTGTAACTCAGACCTTCTCTACCAAAACTGGTCATTTGTAGAGTGAACATCTTTAAAACTATCTAGGCTTGCATTGTTTTGTATCAACCTTGCAGAGCATCAGTGTGATCAGATGATGGCACTGAGAAAAAGCTGACATGACCAAGTCTGTGGCAGACTGTTGCATTCAGGTTTGGAATTCCTTGAATCCCAGGATTCAAAGAAAATGCAGATGAAATGAGACAGGGGACTGCAGAACAAAGCTGAGGACAGTGCTGGGAGATGTTTGCATGGATTCTGTCTAAGTAAACTCACTGAGTCTGCTGGAATTCTGCATAAGAGGGCTACCAAGTTGTCTTGTGACTGACTTTATCTTATGTTTGGGTAATGGTAACTTAACAAATGGCTGGGAGCCACACTTCCATTTTTTTTTTAATTCCAATGGCTTCATGCTTGGAACAAACTTTTGCAATTTTGATCCAGACATTGACTTGCTAATTTCAAAGCATTGTTTATTTATGTTTGGTAGCAAAAGAAAGAATCATTTAACAGCTTCACATTTTCTGATGTTGAATTTAACATTTAAGAATGTTTTCTTTAATTCTGTCAAAACTTCTGGAACTCAGAGAAAGTTTAAAAAGGTGTTTTTAACAATGTCTTTGTGACCTGCTTCAAGACTTTTTTAATTATGTAAAATTACAATAGTAATTATTAATTAAAAACTATTATATCACAGAAACTGTATCTGATAAGCTTACTAATCTTCACTATTGCATCCTTACAGAGATAATGCAAATTGTTTCAAGTAACAGGAAAGCACCAACAGATAGCAAAGCGTATTATGTTTACATTGCAGTATTTTCTCTCAGTTGTATATACCTATTTATGCTTCGGTCATTTTTGTCTTGAGGTTTCTTTGCCCTCTCAGGATTTTACCTGAAGTGCCTTAGTGTCCATAGTTACACTAGAAGAGATATAAACACAGGTCTAATAGGTTACTTCTCCCACTGATGAAGTGCTTGTGTTTAGTGAAGTAGTTTGCACCACCACCAAATGCACTGAAATGTAACATTGTGTCAGAAGGTACAGTAAAGTTTTAGTAATGGAGAGCATTTAAGAAATGAAACTGTTGTGAGAACAGTTCTTCAGTCAGAGACCCCTTCTTCATATCAAAACAGGGGAATTTTTCTAATTCTGGAAGCAGAATATTGACAAATCCTTCCTCAGTGTTTAGAGTGGCCCATTTAGCTCTGTCTTAGAGATGATCATGGGTATTAGATGTTTTTTTGTAATGTGTCAGTCACTGGAGTAACTGAGATCTCTATAAGGATTAGCAACACGCCCAATCCCCAGAAAGAAAATCCAGAAAAAAAACCTCTTTATCTGAGCCTGCTTCATACAGACATACAGCAACCACCTCTGTCTTGTGACAAGGAGGTAAACAGCTTTCTGTTCATCAAGACTTGGTGTCAGGATGATTAAGAATATCACAGGAAAAAAAAACCTTACAAAGGGTCCCCTTCTTCAGCACCACAAAACAGCACTGTTACCTACCTCTGGGTAGCTGGAAGGCATGTACTGGGCACCTGATTTAAATAAGCAAATAAATAAACCACCGTCAAGAAATAATGCAGAGGTTTAAACTTTTATTCTGTAATTAACAGCTTCCTTTTAATTAAACAGTTGAAGATGCACAAAGTAAAAATTCGGATGATAAATATGACAGAAGAACCTCTGCAAAAATTTCCTGCCTCACGAGGCAGAAGGCAAGGGGGTTTTCTTCTCTAGACAAGACAGTGGGAGTAACCTGGTACCTGGCCCCTGGTCTGTGAGTTCATGCCAGGAATCTGGTAGCAAACCCAAAATCTTGAGTTAGGCAGAAAGTCTGTTTTACCAAGTGTTGTGTCATATGTCTTATAAAAGTATTGACAGTCATTAACAAAAGGAGCACTGGCGATGGGGTGGAGCAGCAGCCTGAGTAAGGACCCGGCATAAAAGCTTAATCCTGGCATTTATACATCATGCATCCCTGGCCAATGGCGTGCTGGGCAGGGGACATCACAGCTCAAACCCAAGCTGCTGAGTCCCAGGTAGAGCAGCCACAGGCATTTGCACTTGTATCCAGACTTTACCTCCAGAGGGATGTGAGGAAAGAGAGGCACAAACAGAGCTCAGGAAGGGTACAGCTGTGCAGGTCAGCGAGGTTTGGAATGATGGTGGAGCTCCTAGTGATGGGTGGTGAAACCAGACAGTGGGTGGCCTCTTCCTCAGTGGATGCTTGGGTTGTATTTTGTGTTCATTTCCCTCATAACATTGTCTTCCCAGACAAGATATAAGTTACCTGGGAGCAATAATTCAATCAAACAAGTTTAAAACCCCCAGATTTAATCTAGCAAAGTGGTTCTTATTCTTGCATGCGAAGCTACAGTCAGTGTTATGAAGGGGAAATCTAAAACAGTAAATGGAAGTTCTAGGTGGTGCTGAAAGGCATCCCTCCCAGCTGCTCCAATAACAGGTTGTGGATTGGGAAGTTCCCATTTTCTAATCCAGGGCTGCTTTGTCCTCCCGACTTCTCTCTGAGCAAATGCATCCTCTGTGCATCTAGTGAAGATAGAAATCCTTTCCTCCCTCTCACTTGTATTTCTTCTGCACTAATTTTCTCCTCTTTTCAATTACATAAATGCAGTTTTAGTAGCACTAACAACTTTTACCACATGTGACTCTTTGCTCTGAACAGTTCCCGTTGCTTCTCTTTCAGGATGAGTTTGGGGAGGTTATAGGATCTTTCAGATTACTGCTACACTTTCTATACTTTAATGGAGTATTTTCTGTACGTGTTTTCCCAGCACCTAATCAAACTTTAACTTGCCTTCAGCTTTTGATAGTGACCACTGAAAAATTAGTAATAACACAGATTAGATTTTTGATACTTATATGCAAAGTAATATGTCTTTCCTTACTTTCCCACTTACCACTTTTCTATCATCACAGAGCTCAATACAGTCCCGTGGCTGCCTGACTGTCCTGTATGACGCTTGAGTCACAATGTCACTTTTTTAATTGCTGTTAATTAAATTTATAACATAATAAATTAACAGTTTTCTTTGCTGATGCTTTCATTATTAATTCTGTTGATAAAAAGTTTCAGTGATAACATTTTCCACCAAGAAACCCTAGGTGTAAGGATCAGTAGAAGGAAAAGATATTTACTTAAACATAAAAGTGTTTTACTACCAATTTGGACATTTTAATTCTTGGATGGTGATTTGAAAGTAAATAATTTCGCTCTGTCTATGACTTTGGTCTACATAGTAAATTTCATCACTTAAGGAAAAGTAATCATGCCAGTTCCCTCCAAATGAATCTGTCTTTATGTCTGCTTGCAAGACACTTACTTGTAGCTAATAAACAATTAAAATGTTTTTAAGGAAATGCTTTAAAATGGAATAATCACAACCCCCTGCTTCCCACCCTCCTTGCAAAGCGTTCTGTAAAGAGGGGCACGCCTTTGCCCGTATAAAATTCACATATATCTCGTTGGGGGAGGGTTGTGCATATATGCTTGCTAAGCTGGCAGGTACATGGTACGTTCCAGGAGATCCCCTGCAAGTACAACCAATTCCTTCATATCCTTCCACTGTGCCTGTTTGTTCATAGTTTAGCACCACTCCAAAGTGTGCTCCAAACTCAAGAAAGTGTGAGGGAGTTCCGTTTTCCTCTCTCTTCTTGCAGGGCAATCACACAATTAGAAATATTATATATGTATAAATATTGTACTGGACTGAAGTTACCTTTTCTTGCTTAGCAGCCTAAGGAGACGTGTTACCAGCATAGCTGATGAACTGGTAAATCCAGGTCAACTTACCTGGTAGTTATTGTTTATGTTATTAGTTGAATTCCAATAATAAAACAGTCATTCAGCACACTTTTAAGACAAAGGATAATTTGAGAATAATCGGAAAACTGTAGCACTCTTGAAAAATACTTCTACAACTAAAGAGCAGGTTGTACCTTTTTTGTGAGGTACCTACCAGCATCTATACAGTCATTCCAAGGAGGTCATTTTCCAAAAAAACACCTTTTTTGGGATCTGGCCTGACCTTAGCTTGGCTACTCGCCGATTCAGGACACGCTTTGGGTAGATAATTCTCAGCTTTGTGAGAACATCCTCCTCCAGTACTTAACCACCCCCAGGGTGGAAAAATACAGTAATTGACCAGACCAATCCTGTGGTCCTAAAGACACTATGCCAGAGTAGTACCGGTTATTAACATAGCAGTTCCTATCTTGTTATGGAAGAATAATTAAAATTTGTAAACCACAGCAACGTTAGATGAAAAGTACACGGTGGATCCCAAGTACTGTCACCTTGTTGGGAAGACACGTATGGTGAAGTGCTGCATGATGTTTGAGCTTACCATGGGGGATTGTCCAAGTTTAGTGTCAGGGCATGTGTGAGGATCGAAGTCACCAGCCCTAGTGGTGAGTTTAAATTTGAATTAAATTCCTAGCTTAAATTTGAAACAAATTAGCGGTGGAGCAGTATGTGCTTCCTTATGCTACCAGTATGTAGTATGTTTAGAAATATAAGTAACTAAGAACAAGAAAATGCAGGTGTTGGTGCCTTTAAATGCTGTCACCTTCGGTAGCAGAAGAATTAGGTTAAATTTAACCTGCCTTCCAGAAAAAAACTAAACATCGTTAATTAGGTCTTTGAATCTTAGGAGGTGAAAACAGAAGTTGTCATCTGGTAATGTAGAATTGTGTTGTACCTTTCAGGATTGCATTTAAAGATAGAAGTGGCTGTCTGCCCAGTTTAAAATTGTCTGTACTTCATGGTTCTTGGTTGGCTGCTTACAGACATCATTTCTAGGAAAGCTTCTAGAAGGCAGCTGCTCAGGTGAAATCAATGCAGGTAAGTGAGGCTGCCCTGTTTCTGGGTGTGGTTAAGTCTGGGTATTTACCACCCCTCCCCTACTCTTCTTATTCCCCTTACCTTGTTTAGGTGTGCTCTGCGCGTGAGCTGCTGTTCTGAGCTGTGCGTCCTGGGATGTTAGTAGTCTGAGTGGATGTGCAGGTTAGAAAATAGCACATTCTCTGTTCAAGAATTGACTTCTAAACTCTGTATTTTGTAACTGTAGTTAATATTTTGAAGCTGTAGACCATTAGAGCTAAAAAGAGCTTTTTTTAAAACAAACAAAGCCAAAACCTAAGTCTTGGAAAAGATTGCCTGCAATTAAGTACATGAGAAGGACTGGTGAATCTTCCTGTTAGTGCAGGCTGAATGTAATTTTCAGGAAAGTAATCTTTTCTATAAAAGGCTCTTGACTTGCCAGGAAATTTATTTGTAAGGCAGCAAAATAGAGTACATTTAACTTCATAAAGTGAAAGTGGTGCTATCATGTGTGTGTATGGTATTATATGAACCATAAAATAGATATATTCTACACTGAAGGCTATAAAACCTTTATTCATACAATAATCTTTTGAAATGAGAGATGCTGTATGGGACAGAGCACAGAACAAACTATATAGAGAGGAGATGAAAAGAGAAGGAAAAAGGTTGTAGAACTAAGTCAATGTTAGCACAACTGTCTTGCAGTTCAGATAGTAGCATAGTTGTCAATGTTTGAAATTATATACTTTTGAGAATAAGGCTGAACTTTCCTTGGCCAGAAAGCTAGCTGTTGGAAGCAGGATTTCAGAAGTGCACGTTGCATGTGTCTTGGAGTTTTTTGCCTTTCAATTCAAGAAACAGCAGTGACTGTTGAGTATCACTAGTGGGATAAATACTGCTGTGCTTTTGTGGTAGTAAAACACTTTGGGTTTTTTCTGTCTATGCATATAATGATGGATTTCAGTAGTTCTGAGTTAAAACACAGTTATTATATGAGTGAATCTTGGCTCCTCTGAGCTCCTGGTTTTTCCAGACAGCCTGGGTTAGAACATCTCCTTGCATTTTTATTTAATGAAGTAAGAGGGAGATAATTGAAATTCCTGACAAACAAAAGCATGGGGACGTACCTCACAGTTAAGGCTCATTATATGCGCCACTGACTCTGTTTTTGGATCTAAATTACATACAGGCCATAAAAATTTACTTCTATCTAGATATTACATATCCTACTGTAAATCACAGAAGCACAGAACTGTGTTTTGATTCATCCAATGGCTTCCAAATTAAGCCAGAACCTACTTTTTTCCCCTCCTAAAACCCACATCAGTGCTTGATATAATGAATTATGGTCTTATGCTTCTGGTCTAAAAATACAAAAGTGCTGTACTTTTCTTTCTCCATGTAAACATTAGTAGATGAACTTTCCCCTTTGTGTTTCCCAGCCCTTTGAGTTCATCCTTTGTCTCCAGGCAAGTCGGGGAGTTGTGCAAGTAACATCTGTGGAAAAGAACTTTTTTCCACCGTTTCCTTTATTTTTCTGGAGGTGGGAGAGGATATAACCCATTTACAGTTTCTGAAATGCAGCTGTGTGCAACATGGCCTTCAGAGTATTGTCACTAGATCATGTTCATTCCCTGTTAAACTGCCCTTACGGCTGACAGGAGGTGTCAGCAGCAGATTATCTTCGTAGAGAAAGCAGGGCTAGAGGGAATTACAGATTTTTGACAGGGAAGTCAGCAAATAGTTTTGCTTCTCATATGAAGTCTATGCAAGCTAATGTTTCTGGTGTCCATATCTCAAGGAGCACAGGGTGGGATTCGAGAACATACAGAGAAGGGCATCTCAAATAATCAAGGACATGATTAGAGCAACCATCTTATGAGGACATGCTGAAATTGCATAGATTCCTCATTTTGGAGGGAACACTGAAGGAGGGTTGATCATATTTTAGAGTCATGAAGGCAGTGGATAAAATGAGCACGGAGTTACTATTCCGATCCGCATTGGTCAGACTCAGTGGAGAGTTCCTTTGACTCCATATATTCTTTTCACGTGGCTCTGCTGCCTTTGTCACTCTGGACTACCTATCGAGTGCGTGCATCCTTGGGAGGGAACGGGTACAGAAGTGCTCTTGTTGAAAGAGTGTGTGAAACTTTGCTGTGGACAGTCTCACTGGAAAGAAATGGTTTGTGGCTGAATGAATTTACCTTACGGAGAAGCCAATAGCTCTCTCCCACAGAATGGGATTTTATAAGAAAAAAAAAAAAAAATCAAGTTTCCTGAAGCCTTTCAAGTGTGTTCACTTGTCCACAAAGTCCACATTGTCCTTTTACAATCAATTCTACAACCCTAGACAGTGCAGAAGCTTCTTAACCCATTGACATTGTAATTGTTTTCGGGTAATCTGTTTTCACATGCAAATTCAGTTCAAGATGCTGAAAAGGGTTTCATGTAGGCTGCCAGAAAACTCATGGGAAACCCACTGTAGCTTTTCCAAAACACTTAAGCAGAAGAAATTCTCATCCAGTGGGGGAGAAACTCCCACTTGTAAGTTTTCTGTGCCAGAAAAACCTGTATCAATGGCAACAAACCCCACCTCCAAACCAATATATACAGTGAGAAAACAGTACAAGTGTGCTACCAAACAGCTCTCTCTCTCTGGATATATATAATTAAGATGGCAAAGTTGTGGATTGTGTCCTTACATATCTTCCTTCCTTTCAACTGTTCTTCATAATTGTGCACCATGTGAACATTAGATTATGTGGTGTAATAGAAGACAGACATAATGTGAATGAAGTAGTGAAGTTGGAACATAGAAATCGGCTAGATTAGGCTGTACAGACATGCTACATTTAACATATTTTTCCTTTAAAAATAAATTTAAGAAATTCAATGTTATGTAGCCTGGAATGGACATATATCCATGGCAGTATCACGAGGCAACTAAGAATGATGTGTCTGTCTAGGTAGTTTTAGCAGAAGCAGACACACTGCAGCTGCAGTGGACAGTGCTGCAGATCAAAAAACCAGGGAGATCTCAGCACTGTGTTTACATATGAATAGCATGGATAATAACTTTGCTTCTGCTGGGTGGCAGCAGGAGTGTGCAGCATTTGGGTTCCCTCTGCTGGTTCAGTTTCAGGCCCTGCCCAGTTAGCTTGTACGGCGGGGTGGTGCAATTCTGAAAAGACTCTGAATTAATCTCCTTTGTGGTTACATTTTTATGGTTTTATCTAGCTATCACATCAACAAACCATCCCCCTTTGAAAGGGCAGTAAATATACACCTAACTCCCCACATAAGTGATTCAGAACTTCAGCAGGTGCTTAAAAAGTTAAATACACACTTAAATGCTGTACTTAATAGGAATGGTTTTGGTACATGCTTCCATGGTTTTCTGAATGAAGACCTTAATGATGACTTTGCACTGAATAGTTAAACAGTCTGTGCCTGTGGTTTTTTAATTTTTTGTGGGTGGGTTTTTTTGTGTTTTGGTGGGGTGTTTTTGTTTGGTGTTTCATGTGTGTGTGCAGTTGGTTTTTTTTTGGAGTGCTTCAGGACTGAAGTGTAAAAGTAAGGATTCACTCTGCTCTTAAAGCAAATCAAAACCCTGAAGCCATAGACTTGATTGTAACTTTCTTGCTAACCTTTTGCATAGATGTGGGCAGGTGATTCACTCTCTCCTCAGCTTGTAGTTTTCATTTGTCAGAGTAGCTTTATGAGCTCATCTGAGTGTTGGAAGGCATACCCTAACCCTAATTATGAAGTGGCATGACATTATCAGTTGTAACATTACTGCATTACAAGGGGCAGTTGGAGCAAGGGCAATACTTGCTCTGTCAAGTCTATACCTGTAAAGGTGTTCTTTTGCAGTCAGTGGAAAGGAGTCCTTTTAAAAAAAAAATAGAAAAGTCTCTCAAGCCCAAGTACCAAAGAAAGTCTCCAGGAGCCACAATTAGTGCACAGGAATAGCTTTAGAAGTAGTATATTTGCAATAGCCTAGTCCTTGCACTTTTCTTTAGTAACGTGGCAGGGTGCAGGAGTAGGTGGATTTTTGGTGTGACCCAGCAGTGCTAGTTTTGTGTTCCTGCATTTTGTGTTGTACTGCTTAAAAGGGAGGAGAAGTCATCTCTGAGTCCCGCCTCTTCATCTAATTCTAAGATGGAGAAGATCCTTCGGGCTCTGGTGTGGCAGTCCGGTCTCCTGTATTGGAGGGACTCTGGAGGCAGAGCTTGGCTTATGCTGCCCTATGGCCAGCCCCACCTGATGTGGTTCACCACCTGCTTAACAGCAGCTCCACAGCATCTAATTTGAGCCCTCTATACCCTCTCGTCTCTACACTTGCCTCTTTCTTCCTCCACAGGAAGCATTTAGGTCAAAATGTAATCTGGTCCCTGTTGTCACTTTTGTGGTTGCTTTTATTCGAGAAGAATTAGAGTGAATAACATATGGGCATATTTATGGCCTGATCTCCAGTTTTGAAAGCTCCCATCTCCTCTTTAGATCAGGTCTGGAGCAGCATGATGTTGCTCCCAAGCCATGCTTTGCTGTGCTTACTGAAACAGGCACAATTTCCATCAAAAGTTTCCTGCTCTTCAGTTAAGAGTTGGCAAGCGTCAAAATTCAAAAATAACTGTTAATTTCTCATGGCTCATGGTATAGCTGTTAAATATTTTTTCCATAGTTCAGCCTACCATGTGCAAGACCGTGTACATAATTCCATTTTAAAGTTTCTGAAATCATACAGTCCATACATAGACTCTTCCCAGACATCTGCCGCCTCCTGTACATTTGGTCCTAAGTCCTGACAGCCTAAGTTACTCCTCTTCACATTCCCTACAAAGTCAGAGCAGGATTTTGTGGAGACTTCCAAGAACTGTAAAATGTGAGAAGCGACCAGTTTAGAGATGGAGAAACTTACTTTTCTATTGTTTCTTACTTAGACCGAAGTCTCTTCTCTTTGGAGAACCATGCAGCACAGAAGTCTTGTGTTTTTCCTGCAAGCTGTCCTCTCATGCTACCAGGCCTCATCTTGGTGCTGGTGGTGAGCATGTGTGGGCTGGCTCTGTGCCCTGGCAGGTCATCCATTAGCTGGGAACTGGAGGATCTCATCATTGTAGCAGCCATGTTCCATTTGGCCCTGATATCTCTAAGCTTAAACCAGGTCTAATGGGAAGACAGTGGTACTAGCAGACGAGTTGCCAGCTGGAAAATTATTTTCTGGAAGGCCACAGTTACAGAGAAGGAAGAAATTGCCAGAAATTGAAGGAAGTTACTTCTGTATTGCCTGTTTTTTAATTTGGCAAATATTTGCAGTGCATATCCAGCAATGTGGTGAAAATGAAAGGCAATTTCTTTATTCATTCTCATGCCAAATTCAACCTGACATTTTGAAATTGCTTGCTTGTTTTGAAGGACTAGAAAATATTTTAGAGTTCTTTGATGGGATTATGCAGGAAGGAAACCAGTATGTGTTTTACCCAGTGTATTACCCAGTCTTTCTGTTGTAAAGAACTGATAAACGTGTTTTGAAAACAAGGGATGGTAGAGCTTGGGGTTCTTTTGTAGAACTAGTGTTCAGAAGCATTTTGTCTGATTCACAGCTACTTTAGCCTTGTCCAAATCTGAACTAATTCCAATAAAAGAAATGGGATTCGTATGCTGCTGAATCAGATCCTACGATATTTAACAACTACAGAGACAGGGGACATGGGGTAATGTCTACAGTACAAAATGGAGCAAGGGTTGGCCATCCACCCACAAGCAGGGAGCTGTGGCTGCGGGTGCAGTGCTGCAGGACTTATGACCTGTTCAGCAGGACACAGTGCCGCAGGTTTATGAACAGCTGACTTTGAATAAAAATCTTAGTGCAGAATAAACACAAGAATCCCTGTTTCCACTTTGTCCATGTGCCCTGAATTTTATCTGTGCTGATACAAGTTTAGAGTAGCCTGGTGAAGTCAGTAAAATCCTAGTGATGCAATATGAATATGGTCAGAATCCTTCCTACTATTTCAGCCGCTTTCTGAAGCATGATACCAGCTAAGTCTAATGAGAATGGTGCAGACGATGAGGAGCTTTCTCTGGTAGGTACTCTTTTTTTAATGTTGAGTGCCAGAGGAAAAATGCATTGATTCAAAGCACAGTAACTTGGATAATAATGGGGATTTTTTAATATAGAAGCTATATTTGAAAAAAAAAAATCAGTAGTCGTGCAAGTTTCCATCAACTTTTCTTCAGATTGGATTCTGTAGGGAAAGTTTTCTCTGAAGCCCATTGTGAGAAGATAAGGTTTTGATAAAAGAAAACTTCACTCTGCTAAAAGGTGACAAAAGCAAAAAGAATGACCTCATTTCAGAAACTGGGAAGCAAAAGAGCCTTAAAATGCCAGCAGTCCCTAAGAGATGTGATCTGGGAGCTTTGACAGGTAAAGAAGGAATTCTTAGAAAGGCATGCTCTCCAGAAAGTAAAAAAACTTGAATGTTTCTCACAGATTTCAGTATTGGCAGACTTTTCAAAATGTTCTCTGCTGTCTTGGACTCTGCTTAGCTGCCAGTTCTGCACCTTTTTTTCAGGAAAAAGTTTCCTGGATTTAAATGGGAAAGCTTCCTATATAACTGCAGAAGCAGGAACTCTGAACTTCACCTTCCCAGAAATGTGTGTTAGGGTTGCAACTAAAAAGAATTCAATGGCATTTTATACTATGTTTAGAAAAATGAGAAGGATGATGAAAGGGACTTGCATCAATCTTTGCACTTGTCTCTTCCTGAATTTGAAAGGTCACCAGGGGCTTTACCTCAGTTTTTCAAGTTTAAAATCTGCTTTATATGCATTAGAAGGGGGCTGGATAAAAAAAAATGTATGTGTTGGAAAAAAGCATATTCTCCTCCTCATTCTAGGCAAGAAATGATACATTAACAGTAATAGGTTTTTTCCATTATGTTCCAAGATTGCCTTCTGTTTATGTAAGGAACTAAATGAACTTTTGGTTTATTTCAACAGTTAAAAAATCCACGTTCCTAGCCATTCCACCAAAAATGATAGAAAGCAAAATGATCAGATGAGTGCTTGGAACTAGATGTGAACTTTGGTTCAGATCAGTTTATAGTAATTCTTGAAGATGGTTTTTGAGCAAGGTATAGTAATGCCCAGAGTTGAGCCCTGGGAGTTAAGTATGATCCCTGAGCCTGTGCCAGATGTGACTGTACTTCCTTCTGTGTCCTTCTGCACCCATCTAATAGCAGCCATTGGACACTGCTCCAGTACCTGCAAAGGTCCCATATACCTCTTGTTGTGGGGTGAGGGTTTGAAGAGACTGTGAATTGCTTTCAGATTTTCTCCCATCCTCTTTGCAATGTTACTCAGCAACTTATCATTCCCTGCATAAGAAACTTGAAGAATTTGATCCCAAATTGTCTACAGTAAAATATAAAT
>JAAGNO010007478.1:10651-26293 GCA_033439905.1 Ceryle rudis
CTCTCTGGAGATATTCAAAACCCACCTGGACGTGTTCCTGTGTGATCTGGTATAGGTGATCCTGCTCTGGCAGGGGGCTGGACTGCATGATCTTTCTAGGTCCCTCCCGGCCCCTGACATTCTGTGATTCTGTGATTCTGTGTAACAATCCAGCTAAAGGACAACTCAGCTCTGAGAAGCAATGGGCTCAAAGTGACACAAGGAGGAGAAAATAATTTTCTCACTCTATAAAAATATATTAAATGCAATGTGGAAAATAGCTCTTTACCATGTAGTTTCCACAAATGTCACCCCACATTCCATTCTCACATACATTTTACTATCTAGCTCTTCAGTATCACCACAAAGCTTAAACTACCATATTGTGTATAACAGAGCCATGACAAGTAAAACTCATCAAGTCTTGCTCTTACTTACATTTCTTATGTATTGCCAAGCCTGAAGTGATGGCATCTCTTTTGAATGACATGTGAAGTAGATCATGAGTGGCATCCTTGGGTGCTTTGGTAAAAGTAATTGCAGTGCTCTGTCCTAATTAATTTGGATAATTGCACAGCTTTCATTTTAATTTATCCTGTTAGCTTTTTCTAGAGGAGTTCTAGTTCACTTTATCTTGCCAGCCTTTTCACTTTTTTCCCCTGTGGGCTGTTACTGAATTTCAGTGGTAACTGAATAGCATGCTTCTCTTTGGGGAATCAAGGATGCAGAGAATTGCAAGAAAGCAACATACTATTTTAAAGTTGTGTCAAGCAGGATGCACCTGGATTTCTTTAAGATATGCATCAAAAATGTGTTATTCTCATGAGTTTGTGCACCTTACATTATTACAGTTTACAATACAGCTTTACTAGGATAACTGTTTTCTGTGTTTTCCATTAGTTCAACATGAATCAAATATTTATTCCCCCTTGCTTCCATTCGAAGATATTCAGAAAGAGCTTATATTAGCTTGCAAACAGGCTGTTGTAAGTTAGAATATTGCGGTTTTCTTCCTTTGATTTGTCTGTTCATACAAGTACTTCAGAGACTGGTAATGACATCTGGTGTTAGCGTGCAAAAGGCAGTTCCATTTTCTTTTCGCGGCTATTTTCTCACCTCTCCACAAGATGTCGGTGTGACCCATTCATACCGGCACCGTGCTTCTCCCAGCCAACTGTTGCAAAATGCTGATAGATCCAATTCCTTTCCTTAAAAATCCGCAAGAGATACTGAGATCATAAGTATGAGTGACTAATGAAAGAAAGCATGGACTGACAAGTGCAAGGCCAGGACAACTAATTGCCTCGCTTCAGTTTTGCAAGGAACAGCTCTGCAATACCTTCCACATCAGCCAGTGGTTCCCCACCTGCTGTGGTGCCTGCCTTTTGTGCACAGAAAAATCATGAAAGAAAGCCCAAGGCACTGAGCTGACAATTGAAGACATTGATCCTGACCCTGAGGGACCTGATCTGAAGATTTAAAATTGCTTCAGTAATCAATTGTTTTTAACATGCATTGCTCAACTGGCGCATGCTACGGATATTTGAAGAATATAGCAGCATAAATATCAAAAGTTCCTCAGTGTTGCAGCACCACGTCCATATTTACATTTGAAAGCCTGAAAATACATTCTAAATTGTTGGGATGATTGCATTTCAAAGGTATTTTCTTTTTCCAGTTGACATAATGTTAGTAACAATGACATAAGAAAGAGGTGCTAATTCCTGAGCCTTTAGGTGGCAAATGGAGAGAAGAGGGGACAGGGACCAAGGAGAGAAAAGGATGGGAGAGCAGCAAGAGGCTGCATGGCTTAATTCCCAAAATCTTTCTGATTCCTTGTCCTGTGGAGTGGAAAGGGATCCTATCAATTTCTGTAGAGCTTTGCATATGACATGAATTTAAAGGTTATTCAAAGCATCTTTTGTGCCAATTAGGCCAAACAGACATTTCCAAGTATGATTAACATAGACATTTGGAAAGCTAACTCAACTGTTTCTGGGAATAGCTATAGCTGTCCCACAGTGAGCTGCACAGATGTGGTGATGTCTCTTTTCATTTAAAGTACAAGTATAAGCAAGTGTACCTTTTTCCAGAGATGAGAATAACTAAAGTTAAAAAAAAAAAAAAAAAAAAAAAGGCCACAATACATTTTTTGATGAGGTGTAAAACTAAAGTAAAATAAGTCAGGCTATCATCACAGAAATCATTACGGACAGTAAAAACTTCCAGCAATCTCTAAAAGCATAATATCACAGGAAATCAGACATACTGCTTCACTTCAGGGCTAGCCTTTCCTCATCAAGTGAATCATGGGCTAGCAAAACAGAAAACAGCTGCTGAACAGGTAGTGGGCAATGTTCCAGGTTATTTTTATCACTGTTTTAGCAAGCCATTGTTTTTAAATTATTGTGCTTTTAATTTATTTCTGGAGGACAATTTGACAGGAGAAGAGACAATTATTAAATAAAGTAGCATAACTCTTATTTCCCACAATAATCAAGTAAATTGTTGATCATTAATATAAGTTTGGTTGAATCTTTAATCTACCTTTGAAAATTTCCTTACCTTGCAATGCAGCCTTCAGGAGTCTAAAATAAAATAACAACCATACAACTTTAATTATGTCTGATAATCAGCTCTGCTGTCAACTCAGTACAGAGGTTCATTTCTGATAGCTATCAAAATTCAGCTGTTTCTTTCTTTGTAAGTTTACAGTCCATTAGCAACCAAAGATCCTATATAAAGAGACTTGCCATTTTCATGGTAATGGAAGATATAAGGACAAGAGAGAGAGCTCGCTCTGAACAACAATAACCAAACAAGAAGGAATGAAAGTATTTCATTTGATTATTTCCAGCATAAGTGCAGCTGAGGGAAGGAAACAGTTTTCACCATCAGATGCCATAATGCATTCTGCTTTACATTACCAAGCCCAGATAGAGGGATTTTCTCGCAAGCATTAAATTTTGGAAATACTTTTCCGTTTTCACTGTACTTTGCTCTCAGGTCTTAACCAAATTATTAAGACTTGTAGGCATTATTTGTACTGAGATTACTGAGTAGCAAAAAGATTATACCACAGAAAGCCTTTGAGTGATGACCAGACACAAGCAGTAGATGGGATCATAGACTCAAGCCGTTAAGCCCCAGAAGATGAAGGTTACTGGGACAATGCGATAGCATTAAGGATTCGGAGTTGTCTTTACTGTTCTGCTGGGGAAAAATAACTCTGCCCTCTCCTGGAAGCTGTGAAACATGAGATTTCACTGGAATTCTTCCTGCACGCTTGGATCTGACTCCCTGACAGGCTGGAGAAGGCTCTGCTTGTGTTTGTAGGTCACTAAGATACTCAGCCCTTCAGGCACCCTGCCTTTAAGCAGACATGGTTACGGCTCTTTCCTTCCACCAGTAGCATTGTTAACCATGCCCATATTTCAGCTGTGGACAACTTCTGCACGACAACTAATTTACTTGATAATTTTAGTTTACCTAACCTGAAATCTGCTTCATTCTTGCTGTCAAGCTAATTAGATTTCTTCCCTCAGTAACTATTCAATTAGAAGAACTGAGGAGTTTTTATCTATTGCCATGCATCCCTTGGAAAAACAGAATCTTTACACTTCCATTTAAATCAAAGAATCTTTCACATTATCTGCCCACTCATTATTCATAATGACAAACAGCACAATATTGCAATAACGGCGGGTGCATTAAAATTTTGCTTTTATTACTTATGCATGAAAGCTGTGCATGTGTTGAAGCCACTCAAGACCCCAGCACTATAAATAGTGCTCTATTGTTAGTGGATAAAAGATGAAACAAATCTCCTGGCAGTGGAGCATAGCAAGCCTTATTAAATGTTAAGCTCTGCCTCTGCTAAAAGTGAACAGTGACATCAACTGACAAACTAGTCTCCGGGTAAGGCATATGACTGGGAAGAGTTTGCTCTGACTCTGCAGCTTCCCCAAAGCAACAGGAACAGCAACTTATCTTTTTGCCTCAGCAATGGCAGAAGCTGTTATAACACACTGGGTGGAAACTCCTGTACGCTATCAAGAGGAGTTTGCTGGCCAAGAGCTGGAAGCACACAAACTGGACCACTCTTTATATGCTTTGCCAGGCCCTTCTACAGCTGCACTGACCAGCAGAAGGTGTATCACAGAATGTGCAGCTGGGGCCAGGAAGAGTAGCCAGGAGGAGGAAAACACATGCTTTCAGATCTTGCTGGATGTTGTGCAGTTCCGTCCTGAAGATATCATTATTCAGACTTTCGAAGGCTGGCTCCTGATCAAAGCTCAGCATGGACCCAGGATGGATGAACATGGTTTTGTATCCAGAAGCTTTACCAGACAATACAAATTACCTAATGGAGTGGAGAACAAACACTTATCTGCACTTTTCTGCCATGATGGCATTTTGGTGGTTGAAATGAAGAACTCAGTGGGGAAGAATTAGAACCTTGTACATAGTTTGTTGGTGAGATCAAATTCTTAATATAACAAAATATTATCAAAGCAATGCTGTGGAGTGTAGTAAGCATGTGACTATGTTTATATCACAGTAAAAGAAAGTCTTTGTATATATTTTTCAATATTCTGAATTTATTGTTTGATGTGAAATGTTAGACTGGCTGCCTCCGGATGCATACATGTGGGAAAGACAGGCTTTTTGAACAGTAGAAAATTTAAGCTAGTCATGGCAAGGTAAAAAAAAAATCTATCTGATAACGTATTAAAAATAAAGCACATTTACAAGTTCAGTAGGAGGAGTTGTATTTCTAAGGAATAAAATTTGTCATACATAGTCATAATTGTTAAAGAAGCAATAGACAGGATATGAGTCTTATGGAAATTGATGTATCAAAAAAATTGGTTTCTACTTTTTAAGTTCTTCTTCCTTAGGCTCTGGAAAGGCACACAAACTGAAAAATCCTATCAAGAAAACAAACAAACAAACCAAACAAAAAAATAAACAAACCACAATTTGCACAGCTCAAGAGATTACTTGTTAGAAGTGTGTTGCATGTTTGAAACCATAAGGAAAAAAAGGTAATCACTAACTACATTTTTCTTGAAAAAATATGAAGTAGAAATAATTTCTGTCAAAGATGAATTAATTTCAAAGAAAACGCTGAAGACATTTATAAAATTGGTTTTGTTTGACATATTCTGCTATTAGCAAATGAAGAAAAAATATATTGCTTACAAGTACTTGAAAAATAATTCTCTTCTTTGTGAAGCCCAGCTAATAAAAAGGCGTTACTCTAGCACAGATGCCTGTATTCATACACATTTTAGGTAGTCTTCCTTTTCAATTAGATTAATGTTTCATTCTTCATGTTACTTGACAGTTTAGCCTGAGACCCCACAACTGTACCTTCCAGAGCAAATTTTTCTGCCTGTGTATTTTCTCTCTATGTATTTTCTGCCACTCTCCCCATATGAATGTGGGCTCTATATGAATCTAATCTTAAGTGCAGGGAATCCTTCCTACAGACACAGGTTTAATTTCTGTCCCAGTGTCTCTTATTCCATGAGAGTGGTAGAGATGAAAAAAGTCCGCCCACTACATCTAGTATCTGGTCTTCTAAACATGCTGTAAGCAAGTGTATAAATACTCAGACATTTGGGGAGATGTGCAGCTGCAAGTTGAACTGCCTCCTTTCATGTGTACTAGAAATCATATGACTGCTGTGCTGTGAGTAGTAAAGGAATGTGGAATGGAAAATGCTAAGTTAAATACAAAGTCTTTATGATAGCAATCTGCTGTTTGGACAAATTAAAAGCATATTCAAATGAAACTGAATACAAATACAATTTTAAGAATATGAGAAAAATGTGATGAACAAAACCCAGTCTCTTGCTAGGTGAAGCCAGAATGCTCCTTTAGTTTAAAATGAAAGCCCTAAGCTTGTACATCTGTACATGTCCATTCATTTGAAAGATTTATGTCATGGCTGGTTAGATTTGAGGATATTTGAAGCAGTGGATTTTAGAAAAGTGGGTTGATTAGACACTGCAATGGACTGCCCAGGGAGGTGGTGGAGGCGCCATCCCTGGAGGTGTTTAAGGAAAGATTGGATGTGGTGTTTAGTGACATGGTCTAGAGACACCTTATTGTGGCCTTTCAGTACTTAAAGGGGCCTGTCAGAAAGAAGGGGACAGACTTTTTAGCAGGGCCTGTTGTGATAAGACAAAGGGTGAAGCTTTTAAACAGCAAGAGGGAGATTTAGACTAGAGAGAAGGAAGACATTTTTTACACTGAGGGTTGTGAGACACTGGCCCAGGTTGCCCAGCAAGGTGGTAGATGCCCCATCCCTGGAACTATTCCAGGTGAGGTTGGCCAGGGCTCTGAGCAACCTGCTCTAGTTGCAGATGTCCCTTCTCCCTGCAGGGGGGTTGGACCAGATGACCTTGAAAGGTCCCTTCCAACCCAAACCATTCTGTATTCTGTGATTCTGTGTGATTCCTACAAGGAGCAGTTGAGGGAGCTGGGGTTGTTTAGTCTGGAGAAGAGGAGGCTGAGGGGAGACCTTATCGCTCTCTACAACTACCTGAAAGGGGGTTGGAGAGAGGAGGGGGACAGCCTCTTCTCCATGGTGATCTGTGACAGGACCAGAGGTAATGGATGCAAGCTGCACCAGGGGAGGTTTAGGCTGGATATTAGGAAATACTTCTTCACTGAAAGGGTCATCAAACATTAGAATGGTCTGCCCAGGGCAATGGTGGAGTCGACATCCCTGGAGGCATTTAAATGGCGTGTGGACCTGGTGGTCAGGGACATGGTTTAGTGGTGAGCTTGCAGTGTTGGGTCGAAGGTTGGACTAGATGATCTTGAAGGTCTCTTCCAACCAAAGACATTCTGTGATTCTGAAAGCAAGGTGTCAGGCATTAGAGCTCTGCCATACTGCTTTGTTCAGTAAATGAAAATCAAAGTCAGTGATAAGACCCAGTAGAAGTGCTTAGGGAATTTATAAGCACTGACACTTCATTGCTACCCAATTGCTACAGAGTATTTTTCTAATCCAGAGAGATAAGAACTCTACAGCAGAAATAATGTAGAAGTGTTCATAAATGAATATCATGCTTCAGACAATAACTTCCCCTCCAAACTGCTTTGTCACTGTGACTATGGTGTCCACATGAGCATCTTTCACCTCTTGCTGATCATTTCAACTAGTTTTTCAGAAGACTGAGAGGTGAGCTCAGGCAAGGAATGTTCTCACAAAGCTACTGTGTCACAGAAGAGTATGGTGATTCACACTGACTACTGTTCTCATTACACCAAAACTTTTGAACTCAGTCATTTCATGATCCAAGACAACCACCTACCATCACATCCCCCATGAGTCCTTCTCTATTCAGTAGTAACAAGTCTAGGAGGGCACCTTCCCTAGTTGGCTCACTGAGTATTTGACTCACTGACAAGAAATTATCTTCCACAAGCTTCAGGAATTTCCCAGGCTTACTTGTCACAGAGGTATGGTATTCCCAGCTGATGTCTGGGAAGTTGAAATTTCCCATAAGGACAAGGGCTTGTATATCAAGTCTGTTTTAGTTATACGTAGTTATATGTAATGTATGATGTAATATATGTATTACATATATATGTAATATATGTAATAATATGATGGAGTATTCTATCATATTGCATAAATTTCCCTAGTGATCAACCTGCAAAGAAATTACAGATGAATATAGAACAGCCAGTTTATGAAGAAACCTTCTGGTGTCCTATCAATCTGTTTACCCTGTCTGAAAAAAATATTGTATATTCAGTCCAATCTTATAAATTATTTGGTTTGAATGGAGCCAAACACCATTCTCTTTTAGCGAATTACTTTCTGGATTGAAAAATCTCTTGTAGTATGAATATTTTTGTTTAACAGACCTCTGTTAATTTACATCAGTGGAGAATGTGGCCTGTTTTTTTGGAGCCGGAATTGTCTGTTTATACTGTACTTTTTTTCAGTACTTAAGTACTCCTGCAGTTCTCAATAGAAAATCATTAAAGAATAAATTATGACCAAGACACTAATTAGCCTACTAAAAAATGGGGCACAGTAAAATGAGAATAATGCAGTTGTATGAAAACAAGAAATGTGTTTATAACCTGGGGAAAGCTACTATATAAATTAATGAAGATGAGAACAGTATAAAGATGATAGACAAGGTATCACAGAAATGACTCTAAAAGAAATATAGTTTAGCAAGTGGCAGATAATAAACCCAGAAAAATATCTATCAATAGAGTGATATCTTACCAGGGAATCCTTCAAGCTGGTTAAATGTTCACAGACCTTGCCATTTTCTACTACAAGTTATAGAACTTTTCTAGAAGCACATAACTCTTGATCTTTTTTATTTATATTGTAGGCCAAGATGAATTTTTAAAAATCAGTATATAAAGCATTTGCATGAGAGATAATCAGCCCTCCATACAGCCACACAAATACAATGAAAACTGACAACAGTGGTGAAATACTGCTGTGAAGAAAGATACGCTAAACTTGAAACAGGATTGTACTTAGAAAAATCTATCTTAGAATTCTATGAGAGCAGCACCAAGACTAGCAAGGTCCAAGATGATATAGGTCTGATAAATGCACATGTAAACACTGCCTGGGAGCTTGGAAAGAAATGTGATCTTAAGGGGGAAAAAAATAAAAGCTAATGAGAGTTTTTATTAAACTGAGATTAACTACATTGCAAGTTCTATGAGGCAGACTTTGTGTGAGCAACAAGTTGGGACTAGACACTGTCAAAACTAATGTCACTCTCAAATATTTCATGCAGAAATGCCCAGGGTTGTTGCAGTGGGTTGACCCTGGATGGACACCAGGTGCCCACCAAAGCTGCTCTATCATTCCCTTCCTCGGCTGGACAGGGGAAGACAGAACATAACAAAAGGTTCATGGGTCAAGATAAGAACAGGGACATCACTCACCATTTATTGTCATGGGTAAGCCAGACTCAACTTGGGGAAATGAGTTTAATAACAATCAAATCAGAGAAGGGCAATGAGAAACAAACCTAAATCTTAAAAACCTTCCCCTCACCCCTCCCTTCTTCCTGGGCTCAACTTCACTCCAAATTTCTCTATCTCCTCCCTCCTAGCAGCGCAAGGGGCTGGGGAATGGGGGTTGTGATCAATTCATCCCATGCTGTCTCTGCTGCTTCATCCTCCTCAGGGGGAGGAGGTCAATAGTCCTTCTATCTGATTTGTATTAGCAGATCCAACTCTTGTGCAGCATGAACCCACCCTGTTGGATAATATAGGACTTTTAAATTTCTATTGCCCCAATAGTCACACTGTGGGACACTAATAACCCTGCACATCATTTGACCTTCTTCCTCAGTTTCTTATAATCACATACTTCAGGTTTTATTTTTGCAAGGCTTTGGTTCTACACCTTTAGGCTTCCACATGGAACCAATTTTTGTGTAGATTTTATCATGCATCCTGAGGAGAGTAAGTGCAAGTGATTACACTTTTCTGCTGAAATTCGATACTTGTATCTATGTGTCAAGGTTTAGGGTCAGGGTCATGCACTAGACCTATAACATACTATCTGCTAATGCCTCTCCCTTCCCAAAGGGTAAGAGAGGGAATAAGGGAGAGAGACTTATCGATTAGAAAAAAAAGCTAGAACAGTTTCAATGAAAAAAAAAATAATAATATGGAGCATATACAAAACCAGTATTGAACCCAAGTCCCCCTGATGGCAATTATGTCACTGTCACCACTGATGCTGTGGAGCAGGCACTGGGGATGTCCAAGACTGGACTCAGTGGCAGAGTGGAACCGGTTTCAGGAGATGGATTCTGGAACTAGATTGGGATCAAAGGCAGAATGGACAAAGTCCTCCTCAGACACTGGCCATTGAAGAAGAGAGCTTGACCCTTGTGATCTCTCAGCTTTATACAGAATATGATGTATATGGGCTGGAAACCCTCATTGGTCAGTTTGGGGTCACCTGCCCTGTCTGCTCCTCCCCACAGGTGCAGCCTTTTACTTTCTGCAACCCCCAATGTGGTACACAAGATTTAGCAGTGACCTTGGTCTGCACAGGAGCAAGTATAAGCAAGAGCCTTTCTGCACACCAATCCTATAAACATGGAGCGTTGTCACTGCTAGAAGCAGACGCTTTCTGAAAAAACATGCCATTAACTTCAGAAAGTGCAGTTTGTTAGAAGACACTGAGCTGAAAAGTAAAATCACTGAACGGAATTATTTCTGTTTTAACTCAAATCAGAACAATGAAAAAGAAGCTGAGGAGCAGAGTTAACAAAGGCATCAGATTTTAGAAAAACAGTAGCTGTGAACTGAATATCAAGTACCCTAGGCATATAATTCTGCATTGAGTCAAGATACTTGATACAAAACAGGTTACATCTGGAGAGTTTGGGATTTTGGGGTGTTTCTCTCTATTTACAAAGAATGTACACTGAATTCTGTCTCCCTGAATACAGTAGGGACAAACAACAGAAAGCAGTATTTTTATTCAAAAAATCAAATCTGTTTTAAGACAACATTCTATCCAAAATTAGAACTTTCTCTCTCTCTTTGGATTTCTTCCAGGGCCATGCTTCTGGTACTTCCTTGGCTGGCCCTGGCTTTTTTTGACCACATTTTTGTTAGATCCACTTCTCTCTCACACATATGCACCTTTACAAAGCTTTCTGACTGGTACAGTCCAGGCTTTCCTTAGGACCTTGCTGGACTGTGAATGGGGTAGCAATTTCTACTCTTTCCTTTGTTGTTAAACAAAAGGATATTACATTATTTTCTGAGTGTGATTATCTGAAAGTCTACTAGCCAGCTATACTGAGGTTTGAGATTACTAAGTTATGAACCCTGGAAAATACCAGCATCCTCCAGCCTAGAAATGTTGTATTTATTATAAGAGAACAAGTTAGGATAGACAAGAATTCAACTGGCAAGTTGACAACCTGATTAGAATTGAGAAGATTAATCTGATTTATATAAAGGTGTGCATTTAAAGTGATGACCTTTGGAGGTCCCTTTCAACCTAAGTCGTTCTATGAGTCTATGCTTTCACAATTACAAGACCTTTTTTCATGTTTTTCTTCATGGATGGTTCCATTGTAATTTTTTCACTTTTTAAAAAAATAATGTAATAGTGTAAACATTCTATTGTCAGTCTGAAAATCTATGAGGTCCTCTCAGTACTGATATGAAACACTTTATTTTTCTTCAGGGTACCAAGTCCTGTTTTTGACACTGAAAGTAATTTGATACATTGCCTTATAAAACCATTTTCTGGGCTCAAGCTTTTGTAGGATCCCATTTTAGCAAATGGATTGCAGTAACTGTCTCAGACAAATGAAGAGGTAGAGATGGCAAGAAACATAAGCTAGCAGGTGGCCAGAAACATTTACCAGCACAACTTCTATTACTTATGTAATATCATGTAATAACATCAAATAATAAATTTTTTTCAGAATAGATTCCAAAATGAAATCTGAATACTTTATGAAGTAAGACCCTTTCTGAAAAAAATGTCATCAAAATCAATACAGCTTTGCAGGAAGAAATAGGTTGATTTGAAACAGCTTTTTCTGACAGAAGTTATCCAGAAAGTATTTCTCAGCTGTAGGCAGCTTCTAAAAACTTGAACTATTCACTAAAACTTGAAAGTTGTGATGCTTATATGTGCAGTGTTCCTTTGACCTTTCTCCTTCCTTTAAAATGTAAACCCATGACAGATACATCTGTTTATCTTTCACAGTAGAGATTCATGCACATTTCTTGTCCTATACAAATGATTAATAATGTCATAACTTTTTAGCCACCGATTATGAAGAAACCTTTTGGTTTTTAATCTCTGCTTCATAACCTGAAGTCTTCCACCCCCATCCATGACGCAGAGGCCTGTCATTCTCTTTCATTGTCATTTCCTTCTATTTTATCTAAGCATTTCAGAGTTTTCCCCAGGATATTCTTTCCTATTACTTTTTAGTGTTTTTAAAGGATAAAACAAAATAAAATCTTAACCGGAAAAATGTTGTCTTTCTTTACATTGTAAATGTAAAGATATTTAGATATTTAGATAGCTGATATTTTTGTAGCCATGTGGGATGCAATCTGAAAACTATTAAGGTAAATAGAAGCTAGTGAAGCCTTCGTTTTGCAGCCCAACAGACTGCTGAAACTGGGTATCTTTCTAAGACAATTAAAAAACAACTCAAATCAGAGTAATGGGGTAATAGGTTTCAGTAGATATGTAAAACCTAATTGTTCCTCTCCACAGCAAGTAATTAATCTAACAAGTAGGGAAAACTGAGAAAGAGGATTTATCCTTGTTACCATGGAAACTGCAACTTGGCTGACTGACAAAGGAAAACAGACTTCTTGTATTAATAACTTCAGCAGCCGACGAGGATACTATATTTATAGAATCAGAGAATCACAGTATAATTAAGGTTGGAAGGGACCTCTAGAGGTCATCTAGTCCAACCTCCTGTTCAAAACAGGTCCAACTAGATCAGATTTCTCAGGATATGGATCAGTTGAGTTTTGAGTATCTCCCTAGGATGGAGACTCCAGTCTCTTTGGGCAAACCATTCCAGTGCTTGACCACCAATGAAAATTGGTGATAATGGGAATGTTTTATAGAATCATAGAATCATAGAATGTTTTAGGCTGGAAGGGACCTCTAGATGTCATCTGGTCCAACCTTCCTACACAAATAGGGACATCTCTTTCACCTTAATCCTGTTATGTTCTGTCCTGACACTGTGCACTTCCAGAAAAAGTCTGTCTCTATCTTCTCTATATCTTCCCATGAACCAGCTATAGACAGCAATTAAATATTCCATGCAAAGTTAATTTTCAGCCACTCATCTCCCGCACTGTACTGTTGCATGAGTTTATTCCATACCAGGACTTTGGACTAGTTTTTAAATGTTCTGAGGTTCTGTTACCCCATTTCTTCAGCCTGTTGAGAATTTCAGGTCACTGTCAGCATGCCCTCCAGCATATCAACCACTCTTCTGTCTTGGTATTATCTGCAGGCTTCCTGAGGGTGAACTTCCTATCATCCAGGTCACTAAAAAAGATGTTCAACAGTATGGCTCTCAGTATCTGTCCCTGAGGGACACAATGATTAACCAGCCAACAGTTGGACTTTGTATCCCTGATTACACAACCCCTTGAGCCCCCAAATCCTGCCACTTTTACACCTAATTGACCATCTGCTTATCCGATTCATATCTCACCAATTTCAGTATTAAAATACTGTGGGACACTATGTCAAAAAGACATGCAAAGTACAGTGCAATCATCTCATAATAGGAGATGTATAATGGCTTAATGTCAGTGTCCTTTGGACTGCTAAAGATACATATAGATTTATTGATTTTTTGCCTGTTTCTTTTCATCCAGTAGTTTTGACCCTGCTATTTATACTTAGTCAAAACTTCTGGTTTCTGTTGTTCAGTTGACCTGGTACTGTTTGACAACATGGAGATTGTATTGAATGAGTGAAGTAGATTGAATGAGAACAGGAGCCCATGAAGGGACACCTGCATCGTAATTTAAATGTGAAGATAGAATTAATGATGAAGATGGAATTAATTATGTACAATTTATAAAATTACCAAAGTCACTCTAATAATAAAATGCCTGCTTGCAAGCCACTGTTGAAACATTTGCTGAAATTATTTGAACGAACATTTTCAATATATGTTTGAAAACACAAACTGTGCACACACCACCACGAGCCTTGGCAACATAATTTTTTATTCATGCAAAACAAGTAGGATAGTGCAGGTAGTTCTTTTCCTTACAACATTTCTATAATGAAGGAAAGCCACACAAATTTAGAAATGTTAACAATAGTTGTGTGATATTAGGGGGACCAAGTAAAATAATTGCCCAATATCTCTCATTCATCAGACCTCAGAGTTGTTTGTCCTGTCCCCAACATCATGTGACCTCATAAATACTGGACATGCTCTAACAAATCTCCATTTACTTTCTTTCTTAGGATATTATAGCTACTTCTTTGTACCTTGCAGTGAAAGTGTTAGAATAGCATCTCATGTATCATTATCCTTGCATGATATCAGTTCTTGCAAATATATTCCTAGCATTTATCTTAGCAGTTTCCATTTGAACTCATATAAAAATTTTGTGCTATTAAACAAGAAGTCACATAATTTTGCACCTGTCATTTTCACAATTTAAAAAATACACACATATTTCTTCTTTCTGCTATTGTTCTCCCATATAGAAAAAGTAATGAGGTTTAGAGTGTGTACATTGTAAAGGAAATTACATTAACATATTGAAAAATCACATTCATAATAAATAAGTTAGCAAGTGCCTGAGTTTCCTAAAGAAAAAAATCCAACCATTAGTATCAAAGGCTTTTTTCAATAAATTGCATGTATCTATTCTGGTTTTGCATGTAGTTGGCATCCAATTTCTATTTCACAGAATGTGAATAAGGCTATTTGTTTGCTTTCCCTAGCAGCAAAAAAGGTGTAAGTGGACATTCTGTTTAATATTATTATAAAAAATGCAGAGAGAACTAAATTCATAGGTTTAGTGTTCCCCTACCACTAGAAAGCAATAAAGGAATCCATTTTACTGGACAAGTAATGCAGAAAATGTGTGCAGCCGCACGAAAACCCCCAAAATGTCATTTTGGCACAAGAAGGAGTTAAGTACCTCAGCCTTTGTCACTATGTTTTATCCATATCCACTAAAGGATGGAGATTCTCATATGACATTATGCCCAGTATACAAAGTGGGCTGGGGGACACTGCAGCTCAGGGATTGGCTCAGCATTGGTCAGCGGGTGGTGAGCAATTGTATTGTGCATCACTTGTTTTTTGTATTCTCTTATCATAATTATTATTTTTGGTATTGTTTCTATTATTATTATTTTCATTTCCTTTAAAACTGTCTTTATCTCAACCCACAAGTTTTACTTTTTTTGTGATTCTCTTCCCTGTTCCACTGGGGGGGTGTGGGGTATGTGAGCAGCTGTGTCGTGCCTAGTTGCCGGCTGGAGCTAAATTGTGACAGCATATTTCTTGCACAGCATCTTTTGTTCAGGAGTTGCGCAGAGATCTACCACCACTGATGAGTGTGGCCTCAAACCAGGCCTAAACAATCAGGTTTTTTACATATGGTGAAACTACAGTACAGAAACACAGTCAAACATCAAGGCTGGACAGGAGGCTTAAAGAATGCTTTTCATATCTAGTCTGCTTACAGCTTTTATTTCTGTCTATCTCAATGATAGTTTTATTTTTTTTAACCTTTACTCTTGGTAAAAAGACCAGATCTGGGAAAGAAGATATTTTTTGGTAGAAGTACATACTACACAGTCATTTAGTAACTCTCGGGGTATCACCCTGGTAACCAATCTCTCCTAACTGAAGGGACAGAATTCACCATTCAGTAGTCTCAAAGTAGCTAGTGCATTGCTAAAAACCACTCTTCTGCACAGAAAGCTCAGCTTTACAAAGACTTTTTCAATAAATCTGTCACGGTTTAGGGTCAGAGCAGCCCGCTAGACCTATAACAGACACTCTCTGTTAACCCCCCTCACTCCCAAAAGGGGAAGAGAAAGGGAATAAGGGAGAGAGACTTAGCCATTAGAAAAGGAAACTAGAACAGCATTAAGGA
>JAAGNO010007479.1:7874-23452 GCA_033439905.1 Ceryle rudis
TTTTTTTTTTTCATAAAATGCAGAAATTATGCAGTTGGGTCAGGGGCTGTTATCTTTACCTTCCTTCTTCTCATGGCTTGGCACTGGAACCACCTGAAAGACAAATTTGGACTTCTTTAATACTAGTGTCCAGAGATTCACATTATTTGTATAAACTGATCCTGTATTGAGTTTTCTCTACTTTCTTTCCGATGGCAGGGCAGGCTTTTCCATGTTCAGTAGCAGGCTTTCTCCTGCAAGTGTGCTGAGGTGTGGTCTAGGTGTGTTCAAATCGAGCTTAGTCATTCATCCGTCACCTTGTCATTAGCATGGCGTCTGTATTTAATTGGGCTTCCTTCCTTCCTTCATCAGAAATCAGTTTTTATAGACCATGAAAGCTGCAGCCCATTATTACAAGTTAGCTCTAAGTGAGATTCTTGGCTCTTATTTATACAAGAAGCAGTGAAAATATTATCTCAAGTACTCTTTCAGATGAGTGCTACACATGAAGAACGCATTAAGTGAGTCTGGTATACTTCCTCAAAGCCTTCTATTTCCCAAGCTTTAGTTCATAAGCGACTTGTTTAAGAGGAGTTTTATTTCAATCTGTTGAGTCTCTTGATAGGTTGTAATCATCAACAACTTTCACTGGTTGCATCTTTGCCTCCCAGAAAATGTTGCTGAGTTACTGTTGTGGTTAGTATTTCAATTGTACTTAGAAACAGCATTGGGATCAGCACTCCATCTGTTTTGTGTATAGTAACAGTTGGTCCCTCCCTGAAACTGCTTGCATTTTGAAGGGCAAATGAGAAAAAATAGGACCCTAATTTTAGAAATGGAGACATGAGATGCTCTGCTTGGGAATCTGGGGCTCCTGGTGGACACCAAGTTGACCACAAGCCAGCAGTAAACTCTTGTAGGAAACGCAGACAACATAATCTTGAGCTGCATTAAGTAGAGCATCTCCAGTAGGTCAAGGCAAGCGATCCTTCCTCTCTGCTCATCCTTAGTGTACACATCTGGAGGGATGCACCTGCTGCTGGGCTCCCTGGTGCAAGAAGGACATGGGCATACTGGAGTGACTCCAGTCAAGTGCCACAAAGGCAATCGAGGGATTAGAGCATCTAACATATGAGGAGAAGCTGAGAGAGCTGAAACTGTTTAGCCTAGAGAAGAAAAGGCCCATGGGTATCTTACAAATGTGTGTAAATACCTGATTTTGGGTGGTAGGACTAAATAGATAGCCTTTTCTCAGTAGCAACCAGTGACAGGACAAGGGTCAATGAGTACAAATTAAAATACAAAAATTTCCATTTAAATGTAGAGAAAAACCTATTTTAGTGCCATCAAACACTGAAGCAGGTTGCCCAGAGAGATTGTGGAGTCTCTGGTGGAGGATGTTAAAACTCATTTGGACACTGTCCTGAGCAACTCTCTGTAGTTGACCCTTCTTTGAGCAAGAGGCTGGACTACATGATCTCCAGAGTTACTTTCTTCAATGCATTTGTCATTCTGCACCCATCAGCTTGCTCCAGCAGTTGCAGGACTTTATTGTAGTGAATAGAGCTGAGCACAGGATACCAGGCTGTCTGATCTGACCCAGCTGAACTTGGCACACGATCACAGGGACCTGCTCCCCACATCCCAGATCACAAGATAGTAAGCTGATCTAAAGACTTGCTCTATTTAACACCCATGTTCCTAGGCTTCTATCCCCTGTCCCCAGGCCATGCTTGTAACTGGGATCACCTGCATGCAATTGCATCCCAGCTGCATTCCTTCTTCCCTGGGCGCAGGGCCATGCCAGTGGCCCAGGAGTTGCTCTCACAGCTCTTGCTGCCAGCGGATTCCCCATGTGGGAGTGTATAGTCAGGCACATTTATGGCAGCATTTGCTAATGTAGCAAAAGAGTGTTTTAAACCCTGCACCTATTAGAATCATCACTGGCTTTCCCTGAAGACAATCAAGCCCAGGCATGGATATGCAGCAGACAAGCAGGCTAGGTCACAAAATTTCAGATTGTCTCACTGAATCGAGCCTTTTCCCCTGGCCTTAGTGGAAGCAGTGCTATAGTCACTGGAAATTATGTTCAAAGTATTTCTCTGTAGTTACTACTTCTGATGACTTTCTTGTTCATAAAGTAGTAGATTTGGGCAACTGAGATGAGTATGAATGGGTAATATTATGAAACAGTAGGTCCAGTTTGAGAAAAATTGGTTTGAATCTAACCAAGGTGATCAGATAGTCATGAATAATAAAAAGTCACGTGTGAAACTTATATTCAGCAAAGTTAGGTGTCCAGTAAAACTAGTTTCAACATTGTTTGCACTACCTAATCTCTAAAATTATAATGTGTGAGTCACAGCCCTTAGATGATCCTAACCTTTACTAGAGGATACCCTGCTTTGTGTTCAGAAGCATAAACAACTGAGCAAGGACCTGTGCAGACCTGGTGAATACAACAGGACCCTTTTGACTGTACCGTAAGTAATGAATTTTCTGTGGAAAAATTGTAAAATGTTGTATGCAGGACAACAGTTTCTGAATAATCAATTAAGAAATTACCATGTTCATATTCAGTTTTCAATTTAAAGCTTTTTGTAGTGTTTTATTATGGTTTAAATTTTTAATAATAATAATAATAATAATAAAAAGTCCTCCATGAGATAGGCATTTTTGTATAGCATAACTCTCTTTAGAAAAACTGCATCTCTAAATGTTTTATAGAGTTAAAGTAAATGGATGAAAATAACAAATACAGGCATGAAATGAAATGGAACTGGGGACTTAAAGATTGCTCTCAAGCTTCTAGAGGGTTTGGAAAAAAAACAACCTGTGGACAGAAGTAAAGACTAAAGGAATTAGAGTGATGGTGGAGCAAGTCACAAGAAATCAAAGAGATCAAATTTAAATGTGTTCTAGATATGAAAGTGAACTGTCTGAAAGTGGTTTGTCATGGGGCTCAGGCCCTTCCTAGTGATAGTGTTGCTATAACCACGATATTCAAAGGGTATGAATTAAGGAATGTTTATAGCATATATTTTTAAAGCAGAGATCAGCATTCTGAGTTCACTGAATTTTGGAGGAACAAGACACTGGAAAGTGGAGCACAAAACTGGGAGCTGATAAAGATTTAATGATTTTACAAGGCATGAGAGTCTGAATATCATTTATCATTGTAAGTCAGAAAAACAAGATTTTTCTCCCCTTTGAAAATTCTTACATTTTCCCCTGGAGAGTACTTTATTTTATAAAAGATTCTGTAAGTAAAGTGACCATATACCACAGGAGGATGTTATGGATTTCCAGATATTCCATGTTTTCACTTCCTTCTGTGTGTTAACAAAACTTGTTAAACCAAGTGTGGCACAGTATTAATTTCTAAAGTTAAAAGTAATGCCACAGATGTGGAATGGAAGGTTTCCATGCTGCTTTGGAAAAGGCTTGTTTGGTATCTTTTAGTACCTTTCTTCCTTTAGAGTTCACTCATTCATCTTGACATTTTACCATTGCAGCCTTCTCTACCAAAAGCACCCTTTGCTATCCCCTATCTTTCTGATGATAAACACCTGATAAATACCATGATTGTTCTAGAATTTTTTTATTTTATATTTAGGTGATTTAGTTCAATCACTGGGCTGGACATGCCTTTGCATGCAGCAGCGTGCAAAGAATATTATTTGTTAATAAGCAATACTGTATTTCCAGGGTCTCGATAACTTCCTAATTACTTAAAACATATATCTATCTTTTGTAGTTATGTGGAAGTTTGGGGTTTTTTTAAATGGTGCTCAGTTGTTTAGACTTTTTGGAGTCGCTGCAAATCACAGAATGGTAGGGGTTGGAAGGTATATCTGGAGATTATCTAGTCCAACCCCAAATGTTCTTCACTTCTTCATTAACAAGTGCATTTATTTCTCTCTGGTGCCTGTTTATATGTTTACATGCAGCCCATTCAAAAATTTATAGCATTTTGATTTTTACAACGGAGGAATTTTGTACGTTTCTTCTGCTTTGAGTTTTCATCTTGCTAAATTTAACTGACTAGCCTTGACTGGCTCCTTTTCTTTCTGCTCTGTAGACTTGTACTTTTGACTTACAGTTTTTTATCACTTAAAGCCACATTAAAAACAGAAAATTGAAAACAAAACAGTTTCAAAGGAATTGTAGCCTAACATTAATGACAGCATCTTTGGTATTACTTCATCCCTCTTTTACTTTAATTCTTATTCTTTCGTAACTTCTTCAGTAGGTTGTGTAATTTTACAGAGTGCTTCCTTGAAATAGAAAGCTGGTATCCCTGAATTCAGATAGCTTGGAATCACTGGTACTAAGTAGCTCTGTAAAGAGAAGGGATTGACTTATTGCTAATCATGAAGTAAAAAGCAAAATGTCATTTTTCTTTTTTTCTTTTACAGAGTTATAGAAACATGAAGATGTTCGTTTTCCTGTGCCTTTTAATTGTTGGGATTTATTCCAACGGTTATTGCTATGAGCGTAATCCTCAAGGTGTAAGAAACCAAAATCAAAGAGGCCAAGAAAACAGAAACATTGCAGAGCAGACTGTAGGGAACAGTGTTTGTCAGTTTGCATGTTGTTTCTACAAAGAGATTTCTTCTCGTGAAAACAATGGGAATGTTTTCTTCTCTCCTTTGAGCATCTCTACTGCCTTTGCAATGCTGACTCTGGGTGCCAGATCAGACACTCTGACACAGATTCTTAGGGTCCTTAGCTTTAACCCACGTGAGATTTCTGAAAGTGAAATACATGAAGGTTATCGTCAACTCATGCAAATGGTAAACAGAAAGAATGAGGGGTTACAGCTGAATATGGGAAATGTCCTGTTCGTGCTTGACAAGCTGAAGCCGCAAGATAAGTTTTTAAGTAATCTCAGACACTTCTATGAAGGAGAAGCTTATCCTATGAACTTCAAGAGGTCAGATCAAGCCCAGATAAAGATCAACGAATATGTAGCTGGAAGAACCAATGGGAAAATCAAGGACCTCATAAATAACCTTGATCCACTTACAGAAATTCTCCTTATTAGCTATATTTATTTTAATGGTAAGATATACATATCATATTCTCCTACTGCATACATTCTTTCCTCGGGTCAGTCCTTGGACTTCACTTTTTTTTGCAATATGGTTTTGCAGATGGACTCATATCTTTGAATTACAAACAAAGCTATTGGAAATTATGTTCTGCTTGACACTGATGATAATCCTTTGAAAAATTTGTGGCAAATTTTCCTTTATCTTTTAATATATATTTCTTCCCTGCTGAAGATTAAACCAAATATACTATGAGGAAGGCAGCTCTACTCAGTAAATCATCTAATCCTATAGAATCTAGTGGGTTTTAAGCACTTTCTTAAATGCTTTTTTGTCTGGGAAGTAGTTTGAAACCCACTTCTGCTGCTTTTGTTTAGCAAGTTCAGAGTTAAATTCAAAGAAAATCATTAAAGTAAAACTTAGCATCTTACCTTGCAGAAAAAAATGTTTACTCAATAGTTTTGCTGTTACCGTGTACATTCATCTATCCAAAGCTAAATATGTAACAGTAGCTTTAGTTTCACATTCATGTTTTCCCTTTGCTTTACTAGCTATGCCTTTAGTGATAGTAGTCCTGATGTGTCTAAAGGCATAGGATTTCAACCTTTTTTTTTTGATTTGTAGATTCTAGTATTTTCCAATGAAGAGGTGGACCCACCAGTATCAAATATAAGCCTAATGACAATAAGCTTGTTTTTCTTAATACTTGTGCAGTTTTCTTAGATACAGCCTACAGATCTTCCTAGAGCTTTTCAGACTGCTTATCTAATGAGAAGAGGAGCAAGACTGTGAGGCTCAGTCAGTAGTCTAATAACAGACATTGCATCTCCTTTCAAACCTCTCTTATTTTATTGTATTCTGAAAACATAGCAATTGTATTCAGAAAAAATAATATTCTCTAATTTATCTGTTAAAAATATCAGTAAGCTCTTACTTGAAACAGAGGTATGATGTATTAGAAATGCTGGTCTTTTAAAACTATTAACCTGGATGCTTTCACTCTCCTTCTCAATTTACACTTCCCCCAAAAGTAATTCAAAACCATTTTTTTTTACATCTGTGCCTCTGCTCTTTGTCTTAATTTCTGAAGATTTGGCAACAGATAGGTGGAGATGTTTGGAATACAAATAATTGGTGATTCTTAATTCTCTTGCACAAATACTTGTCTCAAATACTGTTTTCAGATAGACATTTAATTCAAGTTATTTAGCATCAGGCATGTCTTTCAAAAGGCAAAAAAAGTGGATGATTTTTCTTTTACTCAAAGATATTTAAAGAAGGAGCAATAAATTTTGTAGCACAATGGGGACAAAAGACTGAGAAACATTGTATTAAAGATAACTTTGTATTACAGGTGACTGTTACATGCTCTAAAAATAAGTTTTGTTTAAAATTAAACATTCATTTTTATTAGTGGAATGATTTCCTAGCTCCTCTAAAGAAGATGGAGATTCAGTGTTATCTCTCCAATTTTAAAGAATAGCATTATTAGCATTAATAAGGATTTATATCTTGAAAGTGAGAGTAGGCTAATGCTAATTGATCTAGAAACTGGGACTAATCTGGAGAGTATCTCTAAAATCCACATACCTCTATAACCAGTCTGTACTTCTAGTCTCTTTTCCACTCTCTGTGAGTTATGACCCTCCTTGTACAGTACTTGCAAATCTTCTTCCCCTTTTTGTGGTATAGGTAGTGTAGAAGTCTTTCCCTAACGACAAAAGTCTGGAATTCTATTTTTCAGCCAGGAAGCATGTTATTCTATTACAGTACACCAGTCCCTTAGCATATCCTAGCTGAGCTGGTCACTACAAAGTATCGTGGTATCATACTTCAAGGTTCACTTTTCTACTTGAATACTGTGAAGCATTTGAGAAAGTGCCATCCCTGGAAGGTAACTTTCTTAGAGAGAGGAGAATAATAAGAGTTCTTCTGAAACAGCAGGAAAGGATTAGTGAATATCATCTTTGTCTAATCTGTGTGCTAAATCCTAACATCCTGCTCAGTTTTTGATCAAGCAAATCTTCTTCTGAAATCAGTGGGTATTTTCTCCGAGTTGAGCGCTAACTAGATAAACATTGTTTGAGTGTTTTAGGCCTTGTATCATTCACATTTCTGCGATACATTCTGCCTTTTTTTTTTTTCCTTAAGCCTGTGAAGGCAGAAGTCCTGCCTTTTATATATCTGATGGTAGAAGAAGTCAATGTTATCGAAGAAACATAAAAATAGCAACTTTTCCCATTTTCAGCGTATTGGCAGTTGACAGTTTATATTTTCAGAGCCAAAGACATGTATTAACTCTCATTTTACTCTCTCCAAATATTAAATAAGTGCTGTTTAGGTCTATTTCACAAATGGTGGAAATAGCAGATGATAATTATTTCATTTGTACCAAGCTGCCTAGTAATAATTGTTCAAATAGAAATCAGAAGTCAAAATGGGTTGCATCTGCTTTCATGGTTTTCTTGATGACATTTATTTTACTTAACATTGTGTCTCTACTTTTGCCCACTAAATCTGATAAAAAAAAAGTTTCATTCTAGAAGTCAAAATTTATCACAGAAGAATGCCTTTTCCTTTAAAAACAAAAAAACCCAAAATCCTCTGTGCCCCAAAAAGAACCCAAAAAAACCCAAACCAAGCACCTCAAACCCCTCCAAAACCCCCACAAAACAACCCACTCAAACTTTTCCTCTTTTAATATGTTCAGTCTCTGAATAGGTTGGAATTTTGCTTAGAAATTCCTCTCTGATGATAAAAATTTTTCAAAGAATCTTTCAAGAGTTTCAATGTAGACTGTTTCTTTCACTATGACTAACCAAGGAGCCTTTGGAAATTGAATATTGTGAAGATGACAGTAAAAAAGGTTTCTGTTGTTGTTTTGGTTTTTTAACCCAACAGTCTGTTAGAATTAAGTTCATTACTTTATTGGTCATTGACCAAAGTGGCATATAATACTCTTCTCTCTGCAAAGAACCTTAATCCCTTCATGTCTGCAGAGAATTCATCCCTCGTGTCACCCTTTACAAGTCTGTCTTGGTGTGGGAGTAAGGAAAGGAGAGAAACTTTCTTCTTCTGAGCTCTCCTTTAAAGGCTACATCATATCAGGGCTTTATAGACTCCTTAAAACTGTTGTCATGGAGGAAAAGTGCACACTAGAACACTTAGTACCTAATCTAAATGAAGGATATTGCAGCCTGCTGTAAGTTCTGAGGGAGTTTTTTAGATCACATTCTATGCATGGTGTGTTGCTATTGAATTATTTGAGTACTCAGTAAGATCAAGTGCTCTTTGCAAGCTGTTTTGTCTTTAAAACTGATCCAGACGTGCCAGGTTTTGGGGTTCTTATTATGATGTGTCCTATGGTGATATCTCCTATGGTTTAAAGTCCTCAAAATATCCTGTAACTCTGTCTCTTATATTTCAAGCTGAATGGGAAAAACCTTTTGATCCAAAATACACTAAAAAGAACAAATTCTTTGTGAATGGGAACAAGGCTGTTGAAGTCCCGATGATGTTTGGAATGGGCTTGTTCAAGCATGGCTATGATGAACAACTGTCTTCCACTGTGGTGCAAATGGATTACAAAGGCGGTGCTTCAGCATTTTTTATCTTGCCTGATCAAGGAAGAATGAGGAAGCTGGAGAAAAGACTGTCTTGTGAACGTATGACAAGGTGGAGGACATTAGTCTCAAAAAGGTAAAATTCTGCAATTCTTGGTTCAGATGGTAGGCAAGGAAACAAATCAGTTTTAATTTGCTGGGCTGTGACATAGAATCAGGACACTAATTTTAGTTCTGTTTTAATCTACAGAAAAATTCCCATTGAAGAAAGTTGAAATCTGGCTTTCTGGTGTCCCTGTGTTTTCATGTTTAGTGAAAACTACATGAAGTGAAAACCTTCACAGCTTTAGGACTTCAGCCATTTCTGCATTTTGTTTCCTATTTTAACTCTCCATCGATGCCAGATTTCTGTCTTAAAACCTCTTCACATTTTTTTCAGCCTTTTTTTCTTATCTCTTTCTCTCTTTCTGCCTATTACAGTTACCAGTAATTGCACATTTGATGCTGAAATAGCAACTTTCATTTGGCAATTGTAAGGACAAAGCTCAGTTATAAGGGTATAGAGCCACTGGCACATTGCAGAGCAACTATATTCAGGGTCTCTGAAGACTTAGGAAGGTAATAGTGGAATAAGCTGAACTTGCTTCAAGGTTACTTTGAGACTAGGAGGCAGAAAGTCTATGTGCTTTCCAAAACCAACTTTAGACTCCTGTTTAGTGTCATGTGTTGTAGTAGCCTCTGAAGGGACAAAATATGTTTAAAAGTGTAGGCACCTCATGTTCACAAATCAAGCCTTTGTGTTCATTCATGAATCTCCTGTGTCATGTGAGAGACCGTCACACATACACACCTGAAAATTATATTTTTCGTAATTCTCAAGACAAAAATGACATCCTAATACAGAAAACCAAAACCACAGTTATGCTCTTAATTCTGATTCACTGTTAAAACTTATTAAAAGAATCTATTAAAAAAGAAAAAGAGAAAAAAGTATGTAATTCTCTGTACGCAGTTTTGAAACTTCTGGGAGAAAGTATGTCGTTTGTGACTAAAATTACTATAGGACAAATAAGACAGTGAATCAAGATACTTACAAATCATCTTGTCAAAAAACTCACAATTGCCTTTAAAATCAGCAAGGACACTAGTTATAATTGAAGGGATTTATATTTCCTCTCTCCATCCTCTTCCCCCTCCCCAGACTGGAATAACCTACCTAAAATCCATGAGATTTAAATCTTATTATATAAAAAGGCATCGCTGTTGAAGCTTGTTTCATGAAGCTCCTAATTTTTCATTATGACAGTTGTCTCCTGCAAACTAATGACCAAACTCCTCTTTTTCCCTCTAGTTTTCAAAGCACCTGATTGCCTTTTCTATTATTTGGAGTCTCTGGGAGATCTTAATAAATGGGTTTGATGTGGGATATGGAAGGATTTAAGGACTGTGGGCAAGCTACATTTGCCCTTGTTTCTCTGTGCACTGCTGTTGACACAAGTTGCAGAAGCACTGTGAAGGATATTTTTCATTACTGTTGGCTGCTGAACAGGGGATAGTGCCAAAGTATTGGCAGTGCAGGCAGCTGCGATATATTTAATGCCTGAACTTCCGAGAAAACATGATTTTCTCTTCTGGAAAGTGTAGTCCAGTGCTTCCTGCCTGGTTGCATTGTTGCTGTGTGCCTACAGCTTTCCCTTTCCTGCATGTTGAAAGCAAGTGGGGGCTTGTGAATAAGTGTCCTTAGGTAATAGCAAGATAGATGATTTAATGATAGTTGCATCCTCAATTGAGACAGCAATCAGCACAGTCAGAAATTAGGCAGAAGTAAGAGATTAGCAACCTGTTATCAATCCACTGGCACTCTCACTTTTGGGTACCAGCCAGTCTTGGCATGAGATGCTGTGCGACACTGGAGGTATGGCCCCTTTCCTTCCCACTTATCCACTGGATGACTTGCTCTTTGGCCAGTTTCATTAAGTGCCTCACATCTCCCTGACTTGGAACCCTGATCTGTTGTCCTGGCTTCTCACAAGGAAACAGTACCCACTGTCAGCACTGTCACTAAGCACTGTCTCATTATGCTGTTTCTATCTGTATATGTTGATTTTAACCTTTGAAAAGGAATGGTTAGAACCTTACTGAAAGAGCAAGAAGGAAATGAGTCAGAAATATGGAATGTTGATTAATTTATGGAAAGCAGCAAACTAGTCACTTTGAAAAAAATATTTTAATAAGTCAGACATTGGACTTGACATAGAAAACTAATAATCTATTAACTAAATATATTCTGTCAATGTGCTTTTATTATTTACTTTGTCATCCACACAGTCACTACCTCATATTGTCCTGGTTCTTTGGTATACCTTTTTGATTTTTTTCTGTCCTGATTTATATGATAAACTCAGAAGGTCAACTTTTTTTGTGTATTTTTTTTTTTTTTTTCAAAAGTAACCAGTGAATTTGGATGTGTTGATTTTTTTTTTTTTTTTTTTTTTTTTTTTTGTGGTGTGTGTGCCTAGCCTGAGACCCCAAAATGCATCACTTTTTCACAAGGTGAATAATCTGCATCCTCAGTAATGGGGCATAATGAAGGTGCTTCCAGCAGAATGCACAAAATATCACAATATCACTAATTTCTGAAAATGTCAGATGAAGATCCTTAGGGAGGTACAGCTGTACTGTTGTGCTGAATGATCACTTGGTCAATCTCACTGTTCATGTGTTGGCTTACTGCAGAATGTGAGCCAGCAACCTACAACCCTGTTCTCTCAACCAGCCTTCCAACACTGTTAGAAACATTCTTTTCTTCTCTCCAGATTAATGTCACTATACACCTCCCATGTAGGCTAGAGAGAGCCTGCAAGCTCTCTCTGTCTTTGAGCAGAAAGCAAAATGAGTTTGTCTTTCAAGAGTCTGTGTCATACTGTGATATCTGATCACAAGCTTCACCATATTCTTGCACTTCTTTTCTGGCAGCTCAGCAAATTTGTATCTTCCGAAATTCACTCTTTATGGGACCTATAACCTAAAAGATATACTATATAAAATGGGCATCATGGATGTATTCACTGATAAGGCTGACCTATCCGGGGTCACTGGGCAGCCCCAGCACAGAATTTCCCAGGTAAGTCATATGACTTTTTGTTTTATGGGCCCATGGTTACTGATACTTACATCACTTTCTTCACAAGTATTCATGATGCAAAACATGTGTAAAGAGGCTTTACTTCCCATGAAAAGGCAGCTGTTGGCATACAGAATGTGTTGCCATGTTACTTGTGCTGTCAAGTGCTATTAAGCTGGAGCAGGTTGCAAGACTTTTTTTTTTTTTTTTTCTCTAGGAGGCCTTTTTGATGTGCATAGGGCAACCTTATAAAACAGACATGAACCAATTGTCATCTACTCACACCTTGATAACCTCCTGCATTGTGTTGTTACAGTCATTATATTGCTGCTTCTGTTTGTGCCTACCTTCTTTAGCCTGCCTGTGGGCAAGCAGGGAGCTGTAGGATGTATCCCTGCTTCTGTCTTATGGAGGGGAGGGTAGAGGAGAAACACTGCTTGCTTTTAAACTTTTTGTGGGAAGGGAAAATGCAGTTATTAAAAACATTTGGCTTCAAGCGTATGAGCCATTGCCAGGGCCAGGCAAAATGTTTCTCTTATCTAGCCCTCCATTCCTCTCCTTTGCTCTCAATTTTCCCAAGACATTAAGGAAAAATAATTTCAGGATGCTATTAATTGTGTTAATCTGCATGTTAATTCTTCAACTATATGAACTTTTGATGCAGAGTGAAATATGGTCTTGCTCTCTTTAACCTTCAGTCTAGCTCCACAGATCCACACAAGTGGGAGCAGGGAATAAGAGAAGAAACAAAGCAAATGTTTTCACTATCAGGGACATGAGGAAGGACATTTTGTCTCTGGGGCTAGGAAAGCTATGCTGCCTGTAGCTTGCTGATTTTTTTTTTTCCAACTTTTCTATCTGTGCAGTAGACTCACAGCCATCCATCTAATACTTGTTTCTTTTCACTGACTTCTTCAGGCACTTTTAACTCAAGTTCTTATTTATGTGACTGGTTTTGTACCCACTTGACTTGTAACATGTCTGTTTCTTCACAGGCTATTCATAAGGCTGTGGTAAAGGTGGATGAGACTGGCACTGAAGCAGCAGCTGCCACAGGCATGGAAATAGTGCCTATGTCCGTTCCAGTTACCATTACTTTCAACAGACCCTTCCTAATGGTCATAATTATGAATAACAATATACTCTTCATGGGAAAAATTGTGAACCCTCTGAAAAAAGATTAAGTTGATGTACATATTAGGTATGCGTTGATCACCACTGTTAAATCAAGTATTTGACCTGATGAGTATGGCGTGGCTACAGAGGGCTCTCCACCTCTTAACCGATGTTATTCACTGTTTTTTGTAGATGATACTTTTCATCAATTTAAGTTGTCATAGTTGCATGTTTGTTTGGGCCTTGGTTTTTGGTTTGGTTTGTTTTATTTTTAAAGAAGGTTGCATTCAGGTGGAACTGTCATTAGATCTGGGCCTGTGTGATACTGACAGCATAGATACATCTTCTAGCAGGGAAGATGAGGAGCATGTGGGTGGAGCGGGTTGTGTAAGTCTGCTTCTTCCCTCTCAGCTGCCTTCTCACCTTTTTTTTTTTGCATTGACTGACAAAGGGATACATGTTATGGCACTTTACTACATGTGCCTGCTTTCCTACCAACATGAAGTTCATATCTAGCACATATCTTAACTTGCATAATGCTTACTACCTTGCATAGTACCATTGTTGTCCAGTGAGTCTATTGCATCTTTGCCTTTCAGCTGTCGACCCAGCTAGGCTGCTGCAAAGGGGTCACAAAGAAGGTGTATTTTTTCCCTGCAGATATATACTGGCCTGCTCACTGCTTCTGTGAGAGTTTAAAGACCAAGTTGATTCCAGGGAAAATGTTAAGAGGGTCCAAGATTTGGGTCTAAGAAAAGAAGAGGTAGGTCTGATCTCTGCAGTTCAGTGCCCTGGAGCTGACCTTTGTGAATCAGATGTACAGCTCAGAGAAGCCAGAAGACTACTCCTAGTCTGTGCCTGCACCTAAACCAGCTTCTAGAAGCCCCCAAGCGGCAGGAAACACAAGCCATCTCCCCCTGGTGCCAGTGCCTGTACCATAACTGGGAGTCTGGCCCTAGGAGATTACCCATGGTAGTAAGCACCATTCCAGTATTGTTTGTAGGATCAAGCACCCTACCAGTAACACCTACACCCCATTGGTGACACTTACTGTGTCTCTTGATGTAACCCCTTCTGTTCCCAGACTGTCCAGCAATACAACATTGGTACTTTATTTCTTATCTGCTTCATGGTTAATATAGCCAAAATATTATAAAGATCTGTTTTCACTATTAAGATACACAATACTAAAAGTCACATTCATAATGCACGTGCTTATTTATTTTTTTTCTGGTTTACTTTCCTATCTATTTTTTTCTTCTATTTTTCAAAATATCTATCATTATTTTATTTCTTTGCTCACATTCATGGTATATATCTGATCTCTGGTTGCAGGAGGGGTAAATTATTGACTAAAATGGGTTAGTCTGTTAATAGATATTAAGTATTAACATCAGTCTTTGTACAGCCTTGAAATATGCAGACAAATGTACTACAGTAGAAGAACAATGTTGAATAAACATGACACTAAAAAGTTTCTAATTTTGCTATTTTATTATTGTAATTCAGAGTTAAGACAAGTATTGTTCAAGCAGGTTTTTTGACCAATGTCAACAGTTATTAATATACTGCTCAGATACATTAGATCAGAGTGATTATGCCAGTAAGGAGCTTCAGAAAGCCCTCTGCCTTTGTCCTGAGCAGTAAATCCCCATTCAGCACACAGCATGTTATCTCTGTTAGGAGGAGATATTTTGGGGAATGTTGAGCATTTCTTTGGTTCAGAGATGTTTATTTCAAAGGTTATAGACAGCATGCTGCTTCTATTCTTATCAAGTTTGTAGCTTCATTTGTGTCTCTCATCTCTCTTCTAAAAAATTCTCTCTTGACTTCCTCTAATAGCTATATTACCTTTCTTGGCATGTGTTTTGAGCTGTGGTTCCTGTTATTCTATAAACAAAATATGGGGCATCTATATCATACTTTTTTGTTTGTTTGTTTTTTAAGATAACTTATGTCAGGAAAACAAGAAAAGTACTTAGAAGATCTCAATTTTTGTAGGGGAACCCAATTCCGAATTAAAACCACAGTGCAGAAAAACTCATCTGCGTGGCATTCAAATCAGGCAATAAGAAAGAATAAGTTTAGTATTTGCCAATCTGAAAAATAGATGCAGTCAATTTGCTTTCATTTGTCTTTAACTACATCACTGGATCCATAACAACCCTTGACAGAGGTATATTTTGTAATTTGGATTATTTTAGAGACATTGCAGATCTTGCTAAGTCATAAAGATTTCTGACATAAGCAGATCTTGCAGCTTGCTTTCCTGTAAAAATTTCTAGCAATTTATTTGGATGTAAATCCAAAAAACCTAGCTTAGAATTATGAGGAAAAACTTCAGAAAATAGAAGTCATGATCAAACCTGAGAATGCCTCTGTCAAAAAGAACAACCCCACATCTAAACCTATAATGGGAAAGGACAAGGACAACTTTGAGAGAAAAAACCCACAAACTTGTAGAAGTCATAGCATATAATAATACATTTTTTTCAAAGACATCAGAAACCTGCCAGAGAGCCTGAGGGGCCAGTAGTTGTTCAAAGTGTAAAAGACAGATGCTCAGGGAGGGTACTGACAAACCAGAAAAGCTCAACGCATTCCACATGTACTTTCGCAGTGGTTGAGCCTAAGCAACTATTTCGAGTTAAACTAACAATAAAGAGGTTTTAGAATGAAAAATCAATGAGTAAGTAACAAGGAATTGCAGGAGTGTTTAATCTACTTGCAAGAGCTCCTATC